>NPFG01000395.1:0-37310 GCA_002288965.1 Xylaria sp. MSU_SB201401
TGCAAAAAATTATAAATTCTATTAGCTTTGTTTTTATAATTCTAATTAGCTGTATTTTATAATAGCGAAATAAAGGAAGACGATAAAAATTCCTAAAAATAAATATAATTATAAAAGTTTTTTTTTTCTTAGATATTTTTATATAAGCTTAAATCTATATAAAAACTATTTATTACTATAAAAGATAGCAGTAAATTATTTAGGATTAACTTTATTTAAATATGTAAAAAGTATATTAGATTTAGATTATAATATATTTTATCTAACTATTATAAAAATTATATTCTAGTCTTATTACTATTAGTAAAGGTCTTTTACTTATTTTTAAACTGCTTTAGCTAAATTAATTTATTTAGTAATTTTTTAGTATATTATATCGCAATAGTATAAGTATCTTTAGTTAAGATAGTATTTCCAGATAATTCTATATATAATGCAGTACATTAAGCAAATAAAATACCTTATCGACACTATATAATATGTTTAAATACTAAGAATTTTATAATATTTTAAAAGATTACGTTTTTATTATTAAAATTAGTAATCTATTTTATAAGTTTTGCTATAGTTAGTAGTATTAGTTTTATTAATAATAAAAGCTACTAAAGCTAATAGGTAAGTGTTAAAGGTCTAATCATTTACCTTTTATTTTAAAATTATATTAATAGCAAACTTATCGTTATTTACCTTTTAAACAGCTTTTTAAACATATTTTTTCTTATTAAATTATTCTATATATAAAATAATTAGTAGTTTAATTTAAAGTCTTAAATTAGGTCTTATTTCTAGTTATATAAGTAACTTTAGGTCCTTAGCCTCTAATACCACCGAGTTGCAAAGTATTAAAAAAGTATTAATATAATAGTTTAGATAGTATTTTTATAAAAGTTATATATTATAATATTTATAAGAGAGTAGGTGTCAATAAGTATTTCTAATATACTATTAAGCATATAGTTTAAGATATAAAAATGATTATAACTTGTTTAAAAGTGTTTCTCGCTATTAATAGTATAGGACTAAATTGTCTATTTAATATATTTAGGAGACAGGTTGCTTTAGATTTTAATATTATTAAGGGCTTTGTCTAAAGATATAAAAAGAGGTTCTTTATTTTTATCTTTTTATATAAGAGGTATTAGTGGTTAATAAGTATCTATTACTAAAGGCGTTATAAATAATACTTTTTTTTTTACCTTTTTTATTTAATATTTAGCTATAATACTATTAAGTTTTGCTAATAAGCAAATAGATTAGTTTTTTTTTATCTAGGTTTAATTGTTTTCCTTTTGTTTTTAGTATTTTTTATTAATTGTTATAGCTTTGTTAACTACCGCTTTAAAGATAGCTATATATTTTATAGCACTAGTGTGGGAGACTGGTAGTAACTCTATTAAAGTCTGTAGAACGCTCCCCCTTTACGTTCTTGCTATTTATTTTTTAAAGAAATATTATTAGTTTCACTTTTAGTTTTAGGTTTTAGTATAACTAATAGTAGCAGCATAGGGGCATCTTTTGGCTAGAATTTGTTAATTTGTTTTAAAATGTTTATAAAGTTATTATTAAATATTTTATAAGCGTTTTTGTTATTTATAAAATAGGTCTGCCTTTAGATAGTGAAAATGTTAGTACTCTTTTTTTTTATAGTATCTGCCTATAGGGGTGCTAGCAATGATTGTTTCTATAGGTTAGTATTTTAGGGCTGTTAGTTAGTATTGGTTTTATTGGCATTTTGATTCTGATTCTAGTTGTTATAGTTTTAATTGTTGCGGTTCCGATTTAGGTTATTAAATTAGTTATTCTCCCGATCGGCTTAAATTAGAATCTTTTTTAAGGTGTTAAAAACTTATGGGGAGACCGATATTAAAGTCGTAATAGTTATTACCATAGTATTGTTATTTTATTTTTTTAGCTATTAAATTAACCTATCGGTATTAATATTTTAAGATTATTATAAAAAGAGTATGTTTTTAACCTTTTAGATTTAACGGAAGTTGTTTTTAGTTGCCTTTTCTTAATACTATCTCTAATTACATTTGCAAGTAAATTTTTTATATATAGCTTTGCAGTATTTTGCTACTTAGTTATAAAGATTTTTAATAGTATTTGTCTTAATCTATTTTATAGTAATATATATTTTTAGGTAATTGTCTAGACTATTATAGACTTTTAATATTTACTAGTTTTTAGAAAGAGACCTTGCCTTATTATATTATTAGACCTTTTTATTAATATAGTTATTAATAAAGAACTTGTCTTTATTTTTAAAAGAATATTTAAAGCTGTTGCTTTTTTGCATTATAGTGTTTTTATTTTTGCTAAATCTCTTTTTTATTATTTTTTTAAAAAGTATATAGTTTATAGACATAGATGTTTTATTAGCAGTAGATAGAGCTAAAAACTATTTAGCTCTAGTAGATTTTTTATTAAGGAGAATTCTAATGCCGAGGTAGTTAAAGACTATAGATTTATTAATATAATATATAAAATAATTAAGTTTAGACAGGTATAATATTACAGGTTTAATATTATAATATATAAATATCTGATGCTTTATTTTTAGTTGTAGAGTGTGTTAAAGATACTTTAATAAATAGCGTTATAAGCAAGTGTCTTATTTGTTTTAATATTAACAATAATTATAATTTTTATTGGCTTGTAATGGTGGGCGGAGATTTAGTTTTATAGGTTATAAATTAGATACTTAGCCGGCCTAATAAGGTAGTTTTTTTTTAACTATTTTATAATTATTATTTACGCGGGTATGTTTTAGTGACAGGCGTGGTATTATAGCTAGCGAAGTATAATTAAATCTAACGGCCTAATTATACCTAGGTTAACCTTCTGAAATAAAAGAGTAGGTTAGTAAGACGCGTAAAGGTCTGATTAAAAAACGTATTATAAAGTTGTTAAAACTTTATATAGATTTAGTAACTTTGTTTATTTAAAGAATAGTATGGACTTTACGCCTATCGATTTCTAGGCTTAAGAATTATTTGAGTAGTCTATGAGCAAGGTTTATATACTTATTAAAAAGACTATAGACAAGTTTTAGGTATTTGTCTTGGCCTATCTTATTAGTAATCTTTAAAATAAGTGTAGTATTACGTAATTAGTCTGTATATATATAGATATTTGGGAATTGTAAACCAGATGATAAAGGCAGCTGTTATAACTGTAGCTGCTATGGCTATTGTGGTATTTGGGTATTTTTGCTAAATGATCTAGTGGGGTTTTATTTAAAGGCTTGGCGTTATGCCTTTTGTTAGCTGGTCTCCCCTAGGGTCTTTATTATAGAATCTAGATTAGTAATAAGGGATCTTATTAAAACTAAATATATTAACGGTAAGCGTTGAAAGTGTATGGGACTACTGTTGTTAAAAGTAAATAAAGATGAGACTAGTGGTTTATAATATTTTATAAACTAAGTTTTTAGCAATAGAGTAAATAGGATGTCGGGTTTGTTTATTAGGATGTTAGGCTTGTCTATTATAATTTTAGGTTTGTTTATATATTTAATCTTATAGTTTAGATAGTTGTTCTTTTTTTAAGATTAAAAATGCTAACTATAGGATATAGCAGGTTTAATAATCTTAAACGTTTCTAAGCCTAGCAAGATAGGTAGGTATTTTAAAACTCTATCTTGTTTAATATAAACTTTAAGTGGTTGCGCTAGGTTGATAATTAGCTTTTTAAGTAGATATCGCGGTAGTTTAAAGAGCTATCTCTATAATAGACTGGTAAGTGCTAGGAGATTTGGAGTAGGTGGGATAGAAGGCTTTAGGGCGTTAGAAATAAAAGGCGCTAAGCAGGGTTTATTAGACTTAGGCAAATCTGGCTATAAAGCTAGAGATAAGTAATTATAAAGCGCTAGTGTTTAAAGCTTTTTGCTAGTAATTTTTATAAATTAACCTTTATTATTTCTCGGCTTATTATTTTTTTTTTTCTTTATGTGTAAAATTATTATGATTATTAGTTAGTTAGGTAGACTTGAGGATTAGGTTTAAGGGTCTTTTAGTAGATCTGTTATCTAAATTAACGCTGTATTCCTGTTTTTATAGGTGTATTAGGTTTTTTAGAGTCGGAGGGTGACAAATCTAATTAGGGTGTCGATTTTGCCCGGTTATATAAAATATGTGTGCTAATTTAAGGTGGCGTTGTTGGTTTGCTGTATGATTAGTTGAAAGAGCGTTTAGGTCGTATTTTGGTAATACTGATTGCAATAGATCCTTGTAATAAAAACAAGGATAAACTTGCTAGCTATTATTTAGTGGCACTTATAGTGTCTATAGTCTTACTTGCGAAGCAAATGGTGTAATACTGACTGAATAGCAGGACCTAGTGACTAACTGTAGAATGGGATGAAGCTATTTATAATAGGTCTAGTCTCGGTTGTGGCCGAAGAGTGGGAAGTATGCTATCTACCATGTGGGTCGAGTTATGTGACTATGACGTAGGTGACACTATATTATGGAACTTTGCAGTGTGGCAATTGATACTGCGTCTTGTTCCGGCCATTTTACGATTACAAGGTATGCCATTCTCGAGTCGTCGACATAGATACTTGCCGTCAGCGTCTGTCGAGAGCAGTTAGTATCACCCCGTTTCGAGAGACTGACAAGGCAGGAACAAAACTGTACATACAGTACACTCCATCAGCAGTCTTTCGGGTCACACCACTCGTATTACGATAATCCTTCCTGGTTGGTGGCATCTTTGCTCCTTTATGATGAGTCTGAGACAATCGATTGTGTAGTCTGGTTGGGGATGAAGCAGGTGAAGAGACACTTGAAAGGGTGATACATTAGATGTATTGCGGAAGCATGACCTTACTCATATTCTACTTAGAACAACGAAAAATAATGTGCTGGGAAGATTGGAAGAGTGCGTGCCATAATAGCCACCCGTACAGTATAGCCGGAGAAGTATTCTATTGAACCAAACTGTGCCCCTACATTATAACGGTAACAGACAATCGCCTAAGCAACCCATTGTCGGCTGAGGCCGTGGCCTTAGTGGCTGCATTGACCAACTTGACTGAATGGGCGGACCATTGTGATTGAATGCACAAACCACAACAAGCGTGTCACAACCAGGTATATTACCTCCGGCGGACCATATCCCAGAGACCCCAAATCCTGGATTAAGAAAAAGTACAAAGACATCTACATCATGATTAGAAATTGGTTGACCGGGGGGGAAGATGAAGTGTATGGAATCTAAGGCTGTCACATGAACGAGGGAGTATTCAGTTCAATATATCTATTTTACCCGCGGAGTCAATGCCCTCCCTTCGATGTTAGGAAAGGTACCTTGACTATCAATGGCTGTGTTCACTTAGGTAACAACTAACCTTGCCGGAAAAGGATAAGAGCGAAAACTTGGTTTCAATATCCTGAAACATGACCAATTAAGTTAGGATGGAAACAACCTAGTTGTGATCAGAAACCTCAAACTTCAAGAGGTCTTACGTGACGGGTTCTGATAAGACGAAGCAAATGCTATTTCGACCCCTTTTTCATAATTTGAATAGCGCGAGTAATTAATCTATAGGAGAAGCCGCCTAACCCTGCAACGTTCTAGGATATTAAGGAGATCTAGAGTAATTATAGAGGCAACAGATGTTTAGGGCTTGAGGATGATAGGAAGAGAGGTGGATGGGTATGTTTTCTGTATTAGGTAAGGCCGATGGTGATACTGAAGCTTTATTGGATAAAGCCGCTCTAGCTGTAGGTACATGGCACATGTAACTCTGCCCCTCCATGTCAATTACCCCTCCAAAAGCCGATAAGGGAGGGAAAAAAAAAAAAAAAAAAGTTGCGACGAAGCCTCGACAAATTACTGCCGATAGCCAGAGACTTTTCAGATTTGGATACAGATGCAAGGATAATACTGCAGGGATAATATCATGGCGAGTTACGACAGCGACTCATCAGTAGGTGAAGAGGAAGAATTCACAGAGACCAACGTACTCCTTGGGTACGCCTCAAAAGACCCCGGCGATGATTCTATAAGTCGACTGGGAGGACGGCCGGTAAGCCTTCTTTAATTGATCTTACCTCTCCATATTGCACCAAAAGTCAATTTGCAGTACGGCCATGTTCTAAGGGCTGACTTGCAGTCTTTGGCAGGAATGGCTCGATACAGAAACGCCGCCGTCAGTAGCACTCGCGAGATGCAACATCTGTAAAGACTTGATGGTGCTTCTCCTCCAACTCGATGCCGAACTACCGGACCGATTTCCCGGCCATGAGCGCCGCCTCTACGTCTTCGCGTGTCAGAAGAAGAGCTGTCGACGGAGGGATGGAAGCATACGCGCTCTGAGGAGTCTGCGCGTCGCGCCTGGAAGCAAGGTCACGTCTCTGAATAGCGATAAGAAGAAGAAGGAGGAGAAGCCGAAGCCGAAAGAGGAACACAAGCCGCCTACCAATCTGGGGGAAACCCTCTTCGGCGCAAAGACTCTTGGTGGCGCATCAGGAGCAAACCCGTTTGCGACACCTACTTCGGCCGGCGCATCGGCATCAAGTAACCCGTTCGCGAGCTCCAGCAATCCGTTCAGCACATCTCAGCCCGCTGCGCAACCCGCCAAGGACCCCGAACCAGAGGAAAAGCCAGAGAATGATACGACTAAAGCCGCAGAAGACCTGCCCAAGACTTTCGCTGAGACATTATCTCTCAACAATCCCCAAGCCGACATTCCACAACCTCCCGCTGAACCCTGGCCGCCGGAGGCGTCACAGCCGAAACCGTTCCCGGTCTCCTACCTGTCTGAAGCCGAATATGAGACGCTGGACCCGACACCACCACCAGTCCCACAAGCCACGATGAAGATAGACATCGACGACAACTCGGGCTCAGCAGGCGGCAAAGAAGACAAGGAGGTCTTCGAATCGACCATGGACGCCGCGTTTCAACGCTTCGCGGACAGACTGGCGCAGAACCCGGAGCAGTCAATTCGATACGAATTCGGCGGCGTACCGCTGTTGTACTCAAAGACAGATGCTGTGGGCAAGGCGCTTGCGCCCTCGCAACCTGATGGTGTGAGCGTAAGTGTGACTTCGGGGGGAGGAGTAAAGGGCATACCTCGCTGCCCGAACTGTGGTGGCCCACGCACATTCGAGGTCCAGCTGTGCCCCCATGCGATTACCGAGCTCGAGGCCGAGGAGCTGTCCCTTGAAGGCATGGACTGGGGGACTATCATTGTAGGCGTGTGTGAGCGGGATTGTCAGGCGAGAGGGGCCGATGAGGGACAGGTCGGGTATTTAGAGGAATGGGCTGGTGTCCAGTGGGAGGAGATAGGCTCTTCTGCCCCCGGCGGCGGAAAGCGGTGATTGGACCGGGGGATTTTCATACAAAACTAGATAATTGCATCATGAAAGCGATTTACACAGCACAGCGTCTGGAGGGCTATGTTTGATTGTCAAGGTAATTCATGGTAATCTGCATGATCACTTCATTACTTTCACCTCGTTTTATAAGCACCCTCACCCCTGTGGCAATAACCTTAATCTACAATTAGTCCTGTCGGTACGGTCAGATGACCTGGACTGGAATGGTAATTGCATATGAAGCTGACGGTGATTCATGGGACTATTTATCATGTTTGCTTCTAATAATGAAACTGAACATGTTGAAGGTTTAACCTTATGAGATATTCACGAGCAAACGACTTGACAAAACCCATATAACAGGTTGGTAGTAGTCCGAGCTATGGTGTAGGTGATCATCTCAGTGGTTATGGGAGGTGTTTTGAGGTTGTGGTAGGACGCAGTTAGATTACTTCATATAAAGTAGGAATGCTAGTACAGATATCTTAACGCTGCGACGTCGGACGACACCCATCCGCGCCATGATGGTGGGCCCGCTCCGCGACCTGATCCAAGCGGAAGTAACTAGAATTACCCAAAAATATTCGCTAGACATTGAGTTGGAGCAATGCGGGTCTCTTCCAGTCCTCAAAAGAAAAGACGGACATGTTATAAGCCAAGGCAGGCTGGAATTACAATGGTTAAATCCTGAAGAGCGAGGCAACCCCCCCATCGTCTTTGAGATCGGCTACGGTCCAATGATGATCAACCTGGAAGAGGAAATTGCGGAGTATAGGGATGTATGGGAAGGCGAGATATGCGCTGTTGTGGGTGTTGGTATCGACTATCCTGCGACTGAACAGTTGTTTGAAGAACCTGGCTACACACGAGATGCTAGAATAGTCCTTTGGAACCTCGACATGGGTTCAAGCATAGCAACTACAGAGTTTAGAAAGAACGGCAGGACGATTCCGGGAACAGCCAAGCCCCCGTTCGCCTGGTTTCTTCAACGAACTCAACTCGATCAGGTTCCACAACAAGCCCAAGACGAGGAGTTTTGCATCCCTCATGAGGCACTTGCCAAAACACTTCTTAAAGGTGAAGCCCCTCTTAGAGCTGTAGCTCGCCAGTAAACGAGAGATCGGCGAAAGTTGGCTAATTTGCTATCTGACAAGGCGCTCGAGAAAGCGATTCTTAACGAGTAGTGCATCCGGGGAGAGGAGGCGAGGTCGGAAGATCAACCTGTCAGGAGGTCGCGACGATTGACACTACTCGCTCCTTAGCACTAGGAACTATAATGGCTAGGATACAAGATCGGAAGTTTCGTGTATTTATATGGCTGGGGATAGCTTCATCTAGAAGTTATACACGCATTGACTTTTCATTCGGTGGACATTGAAGTCAATCTTATGCTCTTTATTCGCTATGTGTTACCATATATACTATAATATTAGGAACTCGGTGCGAGAAGGTCTACTGACTTATTACTAGTAGGCCCCTTTGAGTCAAGGGCAGGAAAGCCTTCTTCTTTTACCCTTCTACGTAGCCTTTACAGCCCTCGTAGCGAGCATAACCCTCGCAGCCTCTGTGGCGTATGCCTTTAACGCCCAACTCACCTGCGAAATACCAAATACGCTAGCCAGGGATAATCTGACCAATCACATAAGTAGATTTTAGAGTACTTATGTCTTTAAACGATAGATTGATTGGTAATTCGCATATGCCCCAGAAATACCTATAGCCTATATATTTGATTGGTTAACTTGAGTTTAGATAGCTGCATATACTTATTGGATAATATAGATTTAAAGTCACTCTTATAACAGCTAGTACTTGGGCTTGCACCAAACTTGGCCTATAATATGGCCCTTTGTTAGTAGGGATAGTGTGCTGCTTAGTAAGACGCAGACGAGTTGGGCGTTAAAGGGACAGCCCTTGTGGCGGGTGGTCCTTGCGGCATAGGCGCGCGCAGACCTGGTTTCTTGGTCTTAGCGCTGCCAAGACCCAAATTAGGCGACGAAATCTAGGCGTAGGGGAATAATTTCAAGCGACCAAGGAGAACCCTCGTTCCACTCATTACATTCGTTAAAAACGAGGGCAATGGCTCGTATTAACCTGCTTTAAGCCCTGATTCACGGAGTAACCACACCTCGCCCGTAGTCTCACAAGTTATCGTGCTCAATCAAGCAAAGCACTTTTCTAGCTCGAAGACCACCTGTTTCTCGAATTCCACCTGCAAGGAGTAATCATGATTTTCTGAGATGCCTTCCTCGCTCACATCAAAGTCATTATTCAGGCATCTCTGGACAGCTCTCCAGTAGATAAGTCCCATCCTTGCTTGTAACCTATCACAGTACTCTGTCCGCAGACGCAATCGAAACTCATCGTCGCTCTTGATACTACGGCGCATGGTATCCAGAGTTCTCCAGAGTCCGACTTCGAGGAGTATCAGCTATGGAGACAGTTAGCCAGAAGAGCTGGTGGCTTGGTGCAGGGTAGCATGGATGAAGCCAGTCTCTGAAACTGTAAATGATTAAATATGAACATCGAATCACTACTTACTCCAATACTGTATATGTCCCACTGAGCCCGATATCGCGGTCGCTCCCCCTGAAGCTGTTTGGTGGAAAGTGCATCTGGATGAGTATACATCCGAATTGTTTCCCTCTCAGTCTGCAAGCCTAGAGTCGATACTGAAATAGATTCTGAAAGCTCTTCTGGGTGGTTTGGGCGTGACAAATCCCACCCTAGCAAATAGAATGGTGGGAGTGGACAGGGTGGTTGTGTCAATGGGTGGCGCTCTTCCAGTGGAACCGGACTCTCATTGGATTCTAGTCCAATCGATAAGCCCTTGGTTTCGTTCTCACTAGACGCTGAAGCATCTCCTTTGCTACTATGTTGGAAGCAAATGATCTGTCAGTTTAGGTTAGTTGATACTCCAAGGCTTGAACTATGGTAACACAGACATTATCGCCGCGGATTCCTTTGTGTAGCCAGCGTACAGCGTGGAGATTGTGAACCGCTAAAACAAGCCGCCTTGCCATAGCAAATCGTTCGCCGACTGGTGGTGTCGCTTTCATAGTATTGATGACAGTGTGAAGGGACTGAGAGCTTATTGTTGGAGTTTGTCCAGTTGAAAAGATCATGCCGACCCGAGAATTTTCATTGTCCGTGACTATATTTCCCAAGGTCAGTAATTAGTCTTTCGGGGAAAGCTAGATCAATTTGTAGCCTTGACAGGCGGTTATAGCCTCCAGGAGCAACGGGAATAAAATCAAAACAGCTCTAGAAATAGCATACCGTACCCTTTGCAAGGGAGGGCTTGAAATCTCTTATGTAGATCGTTGATGTTGAGGAGTCGAACTAGGTCCGAGAGACGGGACAATTGCTCGATGGAAAATGGGCGCTCTTTGCTAAAGTACTTCCACTCAACCACAACTGGTTCGTCACCAAGGATGGAAAATGACCTCGAATCCGTTATTCGGGTGGTATTTTTCTTGAAGTCCTGCATCGAATACGTGATGCTCTTGGTAGACATTGCATCAAGCCCAAGGATTACTCCTGAATATGTTGACGAGGCCTTGTCCTCGGACTCCCTCCGCTCGCGCGATTGCCATAACCTCATATTGGCCAAAGCCCGAACATCACTGTCTTGTGGGAGAGTTTGTGTAATGTAACGTGCGTGATGGTCAATATTATCCAGTATAACCAGATTTGTCTGCCGGTCTATCTGTGCCTGTTGGACTGGCTGTAGAAGTTCGACAAGAGACGCATTGACTTTCACGATACTATCGAGGAGGTCTTGCGCATTCCTCTTATCCGTCGCTACCCACTGTACTCTGGAAAAAGATCGTCCGAACCGGCTTCTTGTTGAGCTGATGTCATCCGATGATAAGTTGCTTGCTAAAAGTGATCCTTCCTTCTTTTTCAGAGGGTTGGGCACCTTGAGGTTGTATTTGCTGGGCTTGTTTCTATTATTCAATGAAGATTGAATGGCTCTTGAAGCTGCGTATTTCGTCACTAGCTTCTCAGCATCACTGAATTTTTGATCCATTGACTTCAGAGTACGCAACACGACTTCAGAGAAATCATGGTTCTTGAATCGTAGCTGATTTTGCAATAGCTCTTCGAATTCCTTGACCTTAAGCTTTTGCTGCCACTGGTGCGGCGTGATCTCAGATAGCTCGAACATGCTCTGTATCCCGAGTTGTGAACACCAATAATCAAATTTGTGGCCTTGCACAATAAGATGAAATTGTATATCGGACCGGTCCCTTTCCTGTATATCAGCGTGGCGCAAAGCGTTGAGACTTGACAGGCAGCTCTTTGATACTCTGACTAGTTCCAGTGAAGCTACAACGCCGCCTAATATCTCAAGACCAGTCGCCATCGCTGCTGCCAATCAGTGATCAAGCTTTAAGTGAGCAAGAAATTGAAAATGAGAATAGAGGTACTAAATCCGGTCGAGAAGAGCGTACTTAATATGCCATAGGATAGGCCACCTAACTGTCCAATGAGGCAGTGAAGTACTCTATTCCGTAAGCGTAACAGAGCCTCATAGCTGCGCCACCATACCAATTCCATTGGCTTCGATCTATTACCTAGTAGCTGTCAGTCAGCGTGCGACTAAGGCGGGGTTGGTCTTGGGGCTGTTGCCGAAGAGGCAGAAACCTGAGGGAGTTTACCGAATCAGCAACTTACCTACTGTGTACCTACCCGCAATTGGGGGGGGGGGAGACCTTACCTTACGCTTCGCCGAAGCAGTTCATTCTAATTGACAGAACCCAGTTGAGGTAGTTGTTCGATTAGCATCTCTCTAGGTAGAGCTTGTACTTGATACTACTCACGATGTACTAATCAAAAGCGTAGGCCTCGAGACAAACGAATAGCGAACATAGTTGTACATCCTTATCGCCGTATTATGATGACGACTCGACCGATAGCGTTGGCTCCACAAGCCATAGTGAACCTTGCTGATGTCCGCCAAACATTGTCAATGACACGGACTCGTCTTGCAACACAACGGGGGCCGAGAGTTACGCGCGAAGATGGGCTAGGGCCAGATTTCATCACATTGATCTGTCTAATTAGCGAAATCTACCGTACACACGGAGACGAGATGGCCCCAGTTCAGCAATTTCATCCTAGCAGAGAAACACCATACACAAAGGGTCATACGAGCAGTGTTAGCCACACCAGAATAAGTCGTCATGCTGCCTCCGCCGTATCCCGCGACGCGACAACTACAATATCTGAAGATATTATTATCAAGAGACCGCGAAAAAGCATACTTGAGCAGGAGACCTACGCCTTGGTCAGCTTCATTACGGAATTAAGAGTTCGCACACATGCACCCCTTAGGGAACACCCAAACATTGCTCAACTGCGGGGGGTAGGTTGGGACTTTGAAGATGAAGAGGCCACCATCCTCCGTCCGCTTCTGCTTGAAGAACTGGCGCCGCAAGGCGCGCTTAGCAACTTCTGGGTGAGGTGGAACTTCGTTCGTCTTAACTTTAAGTCTAAATTACTTTTAGCTGGTAATATCGCTGAGGGTTTACAAGCGATGCATGGATGTGGGGTTGTTCACGGGGATGTCAAACCTGAGAACATCCTGATCTTTCCAAGAAAGGATGCAGATAACGAATTCGTGGCAAAATTGACAGATTTTGGCCATTCGGTTTTCGAATATAGCCATCCCCAAAGTCTTCCAGCATTCACACCTCAGTGGTGTGCCCCAGAGTTATCGTCCGAGGAATACCACTCTAAATCCATGGGGTTCCATGAAATGAAATCAACGGACGTCTACTCTTATGGGCTTGTTGTCCTGTCCATCATGATCGGGCATCCATTCCACGACTCTATCGGAGACTTCAAGACCCTTCGATCTAATGGAACAATGTTGGCAGAGGCCATCGAGCTCGTCTGCAGAGAAGACCGGGAAAATCATGACTTGGACTTAGATCTCTCCATGGTCAATTTCTTGATGCACCAAACCATCCAACTAAGCCCCAAGGATCGTGATTTAGCTCAATGCTTAGAGGCAATAAATCAGTAAGTCTCCAAGTTTGTCGTACAACCGTGCGAAACTATCACCCGCAAATATAAAACTTTACTTAACAGTTTAAGCTTACTATTGATGTTAGTTACGACAATATAGATGTGCAGCGGATTCGGTGCTCTCTTCGCCAAGGAACTGGTAGTACTCAACCCTTCAATGAGCTTAACGTAAGGGAAATGGTAAATTCATCTACTGTAGAAGTATAAACAACCCCTGGCTCATTAGAACTAATTAGTATTCAAGGTTGCCATAGGTCATTCGACCTTTTCTCGAACAAGTCATCAGTTGAAAGCCTGTATTGTAAGAAGTCTGTTAAACACTGCCAACGATAGCAAAGATCCTCGGCGGCTTACCGCCGCATGGGAGCTCTCCGCTTGTTATTTTTCCGGGTTTGGTGTGGAAGTCTCTTTCGAAAACTGTTCAAAATGGCTGTCAGTGGCATCAAATGGTGGTGTCGCTGCTGCTCGAGATTATTTTACAACCCTACATGAAGCGATGAAATATTCCCGTCAAATGCCTACAATGCAGACCAACGGCCGCAACTTCCCCGAAAAAGCCATACCTGAGCATTATTTCTCAGTTCACGGAGCAGATCAAGCATCAAAAACTTTGAGCAACGTATCTCTACAAGAAAGCGACCTTAAACCAGATACGGAGGATGTTTCGAGCACGTTAGTGGAGAAAATTCCAAACAAACTTATGAATATCCTCAGCACAGGAACGCTTCAAGATCTTGAGGAGTATCTGAATGATAACCCGATGTATCTGAACTGTCGGGATATCGAAGGAAATACGCCCTTGATACTAGCCGCAAGAGGAAAACAAGTTGAAATGCTCAAATTTCTTGTTGAGCAGGAAAACGTCGATGCCAGCATAGCAAACCGCGGTGGACATACAGTGCTTCACTTTTTACCGCCATTTAACAATACAATAGTTCAATACTTGGTACCTAAGCTAGTGGAACGGCGGGCAGATCTACACTGCGAAGCGCTCATAGTTCCCCTTGTATCCGAGGATACCATTTTGACACCTGAAATACGCGGTTGTCCCATCCTGAGCGCAATTCTTCACAGCAACATGAAACTCCTACAGTGTCTTTTGGAAGCTTGCCATTCCAACGCGAGAACTCGTCCATGTCATATTTGCGAAGGTGCCTCTCAATTTAGGAGGATCTTTGCTCTGTCACTCTCCATCTTTCAAGCAGAAGCCCTGGCCATATTAGTAGCTCATCTGAGAGACCACGGGAATCAGGAAATCGTTGGTCTCGGAGACATAAAGATCTGGGCTGGCAATAAACTGCTCCCCTTATACAAAGTCCCTTTTAACAGTGTGGTGATAGGCGCACTGGACCTTTCAGACTCATTATTTCGCGCCATGAAGTATGGGAAATATTATACCGAGGCGTTAGAAAAGACGATCATGCTACTTCTCGCGATGGAGGAGGACGTGGAAAAGCTGGGCTACTCCATGATAACCGCAGCTGTGGAGAGCAACAACCCGGAAGCAGTGCGATTTTTGCTTGCTGAAGGCAAAAGACGTCGATTCACAAGGCTTTGGTGGATACGCGGACCCCTCGACAGCTCACCCTTTATGCTGTCAATTAGTCTCGGCTTTCGAGAGATCTTCAAATTATTTCTCAAAAATGAACCCAATTTGTTAAAAGAACGTGTAACTGTGGCTTGTTGGCTGGACGGTTGCAGTCATCGCCGCAAGCCATGGGATCGCCGCACTAGAGCGCTACTCGGTCGCTCAGAAGCTGCCCTTCTACCCGCAGACAAGAGGGAACATGATTTCAATCATGTGCAAAGGGCTCTTTGGCTATTAGGTGATTCTAACCATCAAGACAGTTATTTCAGGTAAGCGTACCCGGCCGATAATTTTATCCGAAAAGGCAGTCATCAGACGGTCGAACGTAAACTAACCTAATTTCTATTCGATTCTAGCAATGCTATCCTAGACGCTGCAAACCCAGAATTAATCACGAAGACAGAGAATGTAGTTATATCTCTTCTTCCCCATGCGTCGTTTCTTCAAGTACAGAAATGGTCAAGTCGCGAGGTTGTTTTCGCTAGTGTTGCCGGAAGTAATGTTTTCAGACTAGATGGTGGTGACTTTCTAGAGCACATAATACTGTGCTCGGTATTCCCACTAGCCGCAACCATCATCGAACGATTTCCCACCGTGTTTCGGACGACATGGCGCTGGTCCTACCTAACTGCCTGGTACTTTCCACAAACCTACAATATCCGTAAGACGTCACGACCCGATATCAAGGTGGTACTGCGTAAAGGCTCCTACAGGCAATGCCGATTCATCATGGAGCGACTTTTACCGTTACGGGTCGCTAGAACCCCTATGAGAACTGAAAATGATAGTTCCCAAGAGGATGGTGTGCAAGGATGGACTCGATGCCCCCTGTCCCGAGAGGAATATCATCATCTCGTGACAGGAAATATCGAAAGTGAGAGAGATGATCGAAAAGATTTGTGGAATGTGATAGAAACGCAAGCGGATCTCGGGCATTCTAGGTCCGCGTCTTATCTACGCAGAACTATCCTGAGCGGCAACACCAAAGCGCTCGAGGAGATGCTTCGACGAGGGTGGAACCCGAACGGGCTGCTCTGGGGTTCATTGCAGACGCCATTACAATATAGCCAGAACATCACGGGATTTGCGCACAACAGCCTCATGCTCTTCAGGGCCTTGAATCCGGATCTCCCACAAACGGACTGGAAAGATAGTAGGACACACGCAATTGTGTATGCGGCTTACGAAAAACAACTTAAAGGTCACGATTCAAAGGAGTGGGAGGCCCGCTTGAAAGAAAGCCAGAAAATTATCCGCGACCATGGAGGGAAAGTTTTACCCGTGATGGATCTTTATACTAGAAACAAGAGTATGCTTCAAGCATGGTCCTTCATCGCCGTCATCTTATTATTCACCATTCCGTTGCCGCTGGCTTTCACGTACGGTACCGAGCGTGTTTGGACGTCGATGTCCACTGGCCAGAAGTTTGCGTTTTCATACCTATGGGGTATATTGTCTCTTTGGTACTTGTTTATCCTTTTAGAAGACTTCTCGACTTCTATCAAATACTGGATCCGCTCTGTTCCCCTCATCGCTATCAATCTTATCCTCCTGCCAATACTAGTTATAAAAGTCAACTGGAGCCCATTTTTATCTTGTCGGAATGTCAGCGTGGATACTCAAGCGGTGGCTGCCGAATGTACTAATTACACATTCTTGCTTCCCGTGGCCCTTGCCGGCATCGAGGTCGCATATCACGCTTTCTTCGATAAATTCAGAAGTGGTCAACTCGAACATCGAACGCGCTTTGCCCTGCGACAAATTTTCCATTACAACTGAGTACTATGGGTTCATCACGCAACGTAGGAAAATTCGAAAAGTATGCGCCATCTGACGAAATCTGTCGATGGGATAACACTGGCCAGATACTTATATCTTCAGGGTCCGTGATAGGGAAAATATGCGATTTGTCGTTTCCAATTACACTAAGAGACGCCGAAACGAAATTTCAGGAAATAAGAGATTCGGAACAGCCGGGTGAAGTGAAGTCGTATCTCATTCTATCCCATTGGATACGAAATCTCTAGGGCGTCCGTGGTCTTGATAAGACTTTGTTCTGTTCTGGACTTAGCAATATCTTAGACCCGAAGAAAGCTTTTGAGCAGGGAACGGTTGAGCACCATCTCCTAGCACGTGCTCGCAAGACGGCTTCTTGGAGAAGTGATAGAGACTCGTCGGCGAGCGCGCCTATTGACGAGACATCTATTGTAGACGGCAGGCGCATCGCTATTTATGAATCCGTCAGAGAACCTAGTAGCCGAGGGTTTGCGATAGTCCCGATCAGCACCAGGCCAGGTAATTTCCTGATAGATCTGCGCGGCGGACATGTGCCGTTCAGTGTCATTAAGGCTGCTGGATACCATCCCATTGAGGACGACAATATGAGCAGCACGCCCGGTGGTCCTTGGCACTGTCACTTGCTCGGGGAGTGTGTGGTTAATCGTACGACTGGAGACGCACCTACATCGCCAGAAAGGACTTTTATGATTCATTAGCATATCGAAATGGTGCAGGGCTGATGAGAAGGCCCTCGCGACTGACGCTGTTGTATTGTGACAAAGGTTGATAGTATGGGCCTCACGGCGGAGAGCGGAAGACATGATCACACTGCTATGCCTCACCGACCCAGATGGGAAGAGAGGCCAACTCCACTACATGCTGCAGATGCGTACCTGCCGTACCTACCCGGAACTTAGGAGGCAACCACTTGAGCAGAGTCACTTGGTCCGTCTCGTGCTGTATACGAGAATAGCGTGGTCCTTTAGGGTTGGAGCAACAAGGTCGAACCTTTCATAAACCAAAACGGCTTGTTTATGAAACGTATCCTGAACCGGTTTCCTTGACTCACCCACTCACACGACTGAGAATTGTAAGCTTCTCTCATTATGATTTGGTATGAAGTGTTGTTACATAGCCTTACGCTGTGACAAACGATTTATTGGTGTTGGGGCACTTTCACGTCAAGGTCGTATTTATTTCATTTATTCATTTCAGTTTCGCTCGTAACAGTACGCATGGCTGGCATAAGCTATAAGCCGCGCCAAGCACCCGAAAACATCAAGAGGATTCTTCGAGTTTCTTTTGCGCTGTAAGAGAATGCATCCCCCCCAACGCCATTGAACCGGATTCTTCATCCTTTTCGTGTAAGATCCCAAACCTTGTCCGTCTCACCCTTCCCCATGGAAAAAAATTGAAATTAAGCCGTTTCCTCCCACGCCCGACGGATTACTCTTGAGAACATCTCGACGTTTACGTCTTCGCGGACCTCGGACTTCTTGGCCTCGTTCTCGGGGTTCTTGGGAATCTTGACCAGGCCGCCATCGACAGTCCACCCTGCCGTCTCGGTGATGAACTTGTGGGCTGCGTCGCCGTCCATACCGAGCCATTGCTCTAGTATGGGGAGATCTATCTCGCGGTAGGCGTGGCTGACGAGGGTGGCGATGCGCACACGCACAAGCTCCTCAAACCCATCGACGTCGGTTATGAGGTCGGCGTACAAGTCATCTGAGTCGATTGTGGCCCAGAAGCGCGCATACTGCGCACCTTGCAGCTGGTCGTTGAGGAGGCGCAGTTTTGCTACGGCCTCAGGGAGCTCCTCGTTCCGGGGGTTTGCGGGAGCCAGGACAGAAGGTGGGATGAGGTGGAGCGCGAGGGAGAATTGCGGTGAGGGGAAGCATGTTAAGGCTTTGACGAGAATGTTGGTTATGACCTCATCTTTAACGCGATCGGGGTTGAGCTGGTATCTAGATTTGAGTGTCAGCTGGCTGTTTTCGCCCAAGGAGAGATATGCGTCGAGTATCAAGACAAAGACAACACAAGTTGGGTCAGATAGAGCTAATATCCATGACTTCAAAACAGCAGGGCTGATTAGACCCAGGACTGCTCAGGTAATAGGAAACGTTCACACATAATCATCATTCCAACAGAGGGCAAAGAAGCTTTCAAGGAAAATACGGCCGCCAAGATTCCATAAGAGAAAGCCGAACTGTAAAGAGAAGAACTCAAGGATGGGAAGGACTCACAGCTTCAACAGTGTCCTATTCGCGTTGGAGTCTGTGTATCTGTTCTCGCACTGGTGGCGCACATACTCCTCGAGGTTCGGTGTTGCCTCGGGGTTGTACCGCTCTAGGCCGTTGATGATGCTGTTAATTCCATCAGGGCGCTCTTGGGGGTCTTCGGAATCCATATTGACGTGTGTGATCGCGAGGTTTCTTGACGATGGTCGGGAGTGATCAAATATTCGTGGGGTAGGTTGCTTGTGTGCAAAATTTAGAATGTGCACACTAAGCTGTTAGAGGTCTAGACTGATGCCTATATCCGTAGAACCTGCTCGCTCTCTTGATATCGGATATATACATATTTGGTGGGGGGTTGTAGTACCTACCTACGGGGCATTCCGTCTCGGCCATGTTACTCGCTCCGTTACTCGCTCTTTGGATGCTGAACTGAACTCAGGGACCTGGAGGGACAGCTGAGGGATTATGTTTTGGGCCAAGTAATGTTCTTTATTTCAATTGGTATCTCTACGTCTCCCATTGTAACTATCCATCTATCGCAAACTCTAAAGCGACAACTATGTACCAAGCGCGGAGTTCTTTATGTATCTATGGTTTAACCAAAAGAGATTGGCCAGTCATGTCCTCGGGTATTGGTAGTCCCATGGCATCGAGGATAGTTGGGGCCACATCGCCAAGGACTCCTTCGTCAGACTGCTTCAGCGACCAGCCAGCAGGTGCGTTGTCCATAATGAAAGGGACTTTGTTGGTGGTGTGCGAAGTCTTGGGCTTGCCGTCGGGAAACTTCATCTCCTCGGCATTGCCGTGGTCAGCCGTTATAAACAGGATATAGCCCTCCTTCTTGCAAGCGTCGCGGATCACACCAATGGCCTTATCAGTAGCCTCGACGCCAACAATGGCAGCTTCATATACACCGGTATGGCCAACCATGTCGGGAGGGGCAAAGTTGTTCATGACAAATGGGAATTGCTTCTCGGCAAGTCGCTTGGCGACCTGCTTCGCGACGCCATCGGCAGACATCTCAGGCGCCTTGTCGTATGTGGGTACGCTCCTGTTAGAAGGCACGAGATCCTGGGACTCATCCCGCTCCTCTAGAGCGAACACCTTCTCAACGCCGCCGTTGAAGAAGAAGGTGACATGGGCATACTTCTCCGTCTCGGCGATGTGAACTTGCTTGACCTCTTGTTTACCGAGCCACTCCGCGAGCACGTTCCCCATGCGTTGTGGCTCGAATGCGACCTCGAAGGGATAGTCAACCTTGTACTGTGTCATGGTGACAAGGTGAATCTTGGGGTAGGGGAAGTCGGGCCGGGGAGAGCGATCGACATCTCCCAGCAACTGGGTGATCTGCCGGACACGGTCGGAACGATAGTTGAAGAAGAAAACTTCATCGCCGTCCTTGATACGAGCCTCGTCTCCACCGACAATGATGGGCTTGAGGAACTCGTCATTTTCGCCCTTTTCGTAGCGCTCCTTGACGGTCTTGACAGGATCTTCGCTCGCTTCTCCTTCGCCTAGGATCATTCCCTTCATAGCGGTCTCGATGCGCTCCCATCGCTTATCACGGTCCATGGCGTAGTAACGGCCGACAACAGTCGCGATCTGTCCAATGCCAATTTCCTGGAGCTTCTGGACCAACTCTTCCATATAGCCCGCGCCGGACTTGGGGTCAGTGTCGCGGCCGTCGCCAAAGAAGTGGATGAATACCTTGGGGACGCCAGCAGCCTTGGCCGCCTCGAGTAGGGCATAGAGGTGGGTTTGTTTCGCATGCTGATACTCGTTTAGCAACGTTTGTGGTTAGCACAGTCAAGTAAACTCACAACACCACCATGGGAGACAAGTCCGCACAGGTGCAAGCGACCGTTTCCGTCCTTGGCATTCTGCAGGACCTTGCTGATGACTTGGTTCTTGCTCAATTCGCCCTTCTTAATGGTTTGGTCAATGCGGACGACATCTTGCCAAACGACACGACCGGCGCCAATGTTCAAATGGCCGACTTCCGAGTTGCCCATCAATCCCTCGGGCAGACCGACGGCGAGCGAGGAGGCTTCTAGAGGAGTAAAACCCGTAGCGCTCCCGGACAGCTCGTCCATCACAGGAGTTTTGGCATTAGTTATCGCGTCGCCATCTTTGGGGCTGTCTTTGGAGGGGATTCCCCAGCCGTCAATGACAATCAGGCACGCTTTCTGAGACGGGGTAGGCATTCCAACTCTAATAAAACTCTAAACCGGGGTTGATATTGGGTAAGAAAAATACTTGGAGGGTAAAATGCTGAGGGTATGCGTGATTTTAGGATCGGGTAGGGAGATCGCGTGAAAAGACCGTCCGATATGTTGAGCTGGAAACGCCCGTAAGATGGCGGGGGATTCCTAAGGCCCCAGTACCCGATACTCGCAGCGATGGTATCGCTTCCAATCAGACAGCCATTGTGTGGCACGTTCCCCGAGGCTTAACCGTGCCGAATGGCTCAGAAACCACTCCCATTAGATTCCCAAAATGAGATAGAGGAGCTTGCTCAGATATCCAACGGACTAGCTGTTATTCCCAAACTTAAAAGCGTGATGCTACCTACTATTAAGGTACTGCTATACAAAACTTACCCCTCCATGTCCGAAGACCACACCTTGGTAGCTTGGTGTGTAAGTATGCGACTTTTTTGACGTCAATGTGGTGGGGTTCCCAATTGCGACTCAAGCTCCGTCCGGCGCGTTAGCAAGATCAATTGCTTAAAGTCGCAGCGAGTCGAAAGAATAAGTGCCAAAAAAAATGCGAGGAGTAATATAGGTATAGGTACATACCTGAAGGTTAGTAGGTTAGGTACAATTGTACGCAGTAGGCAAGTACACTACCTACCTCTAGGTAGGTAGTATAGGTAGTAGGATGGATGCAGCAGAGCTTAGATATACCCCAGTCCACCAAGCTGCCTAGGGCGGTTACTTAACATACCTAGGTAGGTACCTAGTATCAATCACAATACTCTTCGCAATGCTCTTTCTGGATCATCAAATCCAGTGTGAATAATTACAGTTCGCTCCCTTACTTTAGAAAGAACCTCGGCCTAGCTCGCCTATTTGTCGCCAAGGTTCAACCTAGCTTATGCAGCGTTCACCTTTACCCGTCAATCTCATCGATCTGTCCGCATAAAGAAAGATACCTTACCTAGTCCATATATCATACCAATCGCGCAAACATCCATGAATACACCTGCAAAATGTCAACAACACAAACCCCTACAACCCCCCTCCCGCTCCCCGAAGCCCTGAACCCAGACGCCCTAGACGTGCTCTCCGAACTCGCCAACCTCCTAACGCGTCTGCGCGCGCTCCCGACAACAGCAGGCACCACCGCGCCACCCTCCACAACCGGCGGCGCCAACACGCCCTCGCAAACAGGCGGCGCAGCAGCGACCGCGCACGCAACGCCGACACCGACAAGCTCTCCTCTCGTCCCAGGCCTCGGCGAGGAAACCGGGGAGCACCAGCGAGCTCACGCTCAAGGAGATCCCCGTGGCCACGGACGCCCTGAAGCACCGCCTCCAGCGTGCGCGCACCCTCATCAAGACGACGCTGCCGGACCTCGAGCGCGGCCTCGGCGACCAGGAGGCTGAGATCAGGGCCCTCGAGGCGCTCATCGCGCGCAGCGGGAGACGCTGGCTCAGCTGCGCGAGGTCGGGGAGAAGCTTGCCGTTGTGCAGGGGGAAGGGGACGTGGATAAGATGGAGGAGTAGTCGAGAAGGTGAGGGACGAGAGGGTGGATGGGTTTTTGGTTTGCGGTCTGTCTGGCTTCCCTTTTGCAGGCCACGAGAGACAGAGAGTCAATGAGCATTCTGGCACTGGGAAAGGAAGAGGATTGACCCAAGACGGAAGAGAAGCATAGGCTCGCAATGGCGGCGACAGCAACGGACAGAATACGTGGATTGATTCTACAACATGGACTTTTAGATTGGAAAGTTCGGCTGGCCTTTTTGAGTGGCCGGTTTCGCATATCATGGCGTTTTTTGGCGTTTGACACGATACCACACAGCGGGAGGGGGAAAGTATTTCCAGGAGCAACAACGCCCGATTTTGATGCTATTATTAATTATACAAAAACTAATCGTTGTGTTACACGAAAACGCTGAATAAGTATTACTCTGGCCTTTTTCTCTCTCGTATGCTTGCAGTGCCTTCAATCTTGGAACTAGAAAGGCCAGAGGTTCCGTATCTGTACTCCGACTTACGAGTTGTTGCTTACTACTTATATTACATGCCTGACTTCCTGAGAGTTTCAGGGCGGTCTAGGATAAAATCTGGAGCTCTCGGAGAATATCGTCAGTGCTCATGCTCGCTTTGCCACATACTGTATTCTCCCACACATCGGGCTGGACTCGGCGCTCCTCCGGGAGTATGCCCCAGTTAGGGGAGGGCGTATCTTTCAGCCATTTGAAGTCGTCTACCTGATCCCACTGATTGGTTTCGGGTATGGTACTCTCGTTGGTCTATCATCTATGTCAGTTATCGCATTGTTCAGCTCCATAGGGAGGTCATTATTGTCTTACATAAAAGCTTGGAAGAGGCGCAAATTCGACCTTTGAACAATCCTCAATGATGGGATGGCTCGTGCAGTGTAGATAGACCTGCACGTTCTTGCAGTCGTGCATGCGCACTTGACGCGCAGCTACGACGATGATGCTGTCTTCAATACCCGTGAGGTGCGCCGGCCCAGCCACGTGCCCCACGATTATGAGACTATCTTTGATATTCTTTAACGCAAGACCTGCGAATGGAGCGCCCGTGCTTGTTGGTACGGTCATATCTACGATGCAACGGGCCAAATTCGTCAGACTCCCTGAGGACGTCGCTCTCGAAGCCGTCGAGGGGAGCATAATGTGTAAGCCTGTGTGGTCTGATATGGCGATGTTTTTCGCCGTTGAGAAACTGGGCTTCCGGACGCCGCGCACGTTATCGGAGCGAGAGAGTTCTTCATTGTAGTTCTTGGAGCTGGAACTCGCCGGGAGAGCGCCGACTGTGTCACGAATTTCGGCGGTAGCAGTCTGACTGCTGGCGTTGTCGACGTCTTGACTACCATCGCTACCCCCGGGTCGGTACATTCTAGGGTCAGGGGCGGCCGGTATATTTGTCGCTGCTGCTGCATCTGTGTTCCGCGATTTGAATTGGAAGCGTGACTTTGGCCCAAGCTTTCCAGTTGTCGTATTGAGTTTCTCTGTTAGCGCTTTTATAGCCTATTCTTGTGTGTGAGTCTCTAAATAACGAACAAGTAGCTAGTGAGCTCTGGCCAGCCTCGTGCTACATACCTGCGAATAAGCACGTTGATCATAGCTAGGAATGAAGTCCGTCGCATCCATAACTTCGTTAGACAGCCGGGATATGCCCGACAGGACTTTGTCTATACCGGTCTGACGCTCACCTCCGATGGACGAGACGGTGGCCAGACTGTCGATCTCATCTTGGATCACTATTCACCGTGTTTAGAATTAGCCATCCATTCTGCAGACTGGTAGCTTAAAGGAGAGTAGTTATGAACCCACGGGTTACTTCGGCTTGAAAATGACGAAAGAACTTCTCCTTGGGGTCTGCCATCTGCGCACTGGTCAATCCCCCTGCTGTAAGGGTTGGGCTAGGGGTAAAGGGGATGAACGTTGGGCTCGGCATTGTGAGAAGTTGAGCAGAGAATCAACGGTTTTGAGAATTGATTTAAAAGAATATTGCCCTGGTGGAAAATTTCCTCAACTTTCCTTGGAAATTTCGGTACTCCTTAATAAACTACCCAGGCTCCGGCACAATCTCGAGGCTATGGGAGGACGCCGACCAAAGGGTAGAGGGGTGGATTGAGTGTGACCATGACGGTGAGGGAGCTGGTGGGGGGACAGATCGCACCTATTTAATCAAATTCTTCCCCGCGTGTCAGACGACCGAGGCAGGTGTGAAGGCTACTACTTTCGAGGCGAGCCAGGAGCTGACGATCGACTGGAAGGGGTTGACTTGTCTGGTCTGACTAGGTGGTATTGTCGCTGCAGAATGTCGTCGTGTGGTGAGACAACCCTGAAAGAACCCCAGTTCCGGCCAGGGTCCAGCTCGGCGGGGTTTTGGAGGCAACAATGCAAGTAGGGTACGGCGCTTACCTACTTTGAGTAGGTATCTAAGGGATAGTCCAAAATATCCATCAGCCTTGGTACTATAACTTACCACACTTCCGGGGGCTTTAATATTACCCTTCATACTTTTATTTTTACTAAAATGGTTATGAGATGGTTATACTTGTTATTATATGCTTGGTAAAAGCAGTGATTATCCCCTGATTATCCCCTAGTTATCTAGTGGTAATCTCTTGGTTATGCGTGTTGGGCCCTGGGATAGGTGTACGGAAGGGTAATGGATATACTACTATATTGGACCGCGACCTATGTAGGCGACTTATCGATTAGCGGCATCAGTTGCCTTCGGTCACCACAACCACCCCTCCGCTAGCGCCGATCATCCCGCTGAAGAGAGCAAAGAACGGGGATTACTCAACAACTGACGTAACAAGCAGACAATGCACCCTTCGCTGGTCAGACATCGTCAGGCTTGGCAAAAGGATGACGGGATACTGCAGGTATGGCTTTCTTTTTCTTCTCTTGTTTTCTGTCTTGATTACGGGTACGTCATTCTAGCTCACTTGCGACAACTTCGGCAGATGGCGTCGTTCCCAGCTTTCCTTATAATCGTTCGCTGCACGAAAGACTCGTCACTAATCACTATTCACGACGGTTATCTTAGAGGGGACAGTCTCGGGTCATGTGTTGTATTGTAGTCGTTACTAGAGAGACTAAGTTCTGAATTTCCGTGTTTTGGCCCCACCAGTACTTAAGCATGCACCGGTCCTCGTTCGCTCGGACTAAAGCATTGTAACATGTCCCCCTTCGAGGTAGATGCTGAGTCGTTCCTTTAGGCCCAGCATCTACCCGGAAAGGTCAGAATTGGCAATCTTGCGCAGGGCATTCTGGATCCTGGCGTCAAGCTTCGTCGCTGTATCATTCACCTCCGCGTTGTTGTATTTCGCCACCAGCGGCGCAATCAGATTGTACTTGAAAACGACCTTGTCCCCTTCCACTCGTAGCAGCACTCGCCGGGGCGTGTGCAGTCCGATGTCGAGGTTGTGCTGAGCCATCGTGATGGCCGTCAGGGGGTTCCCGATTTCGTATTGCACCGCCGTTCCACTCGCGCCAATGCCCGTAAGAATGCCCGTAAAGCTCCTTGGCGGTAGGACGAAATTATTGAGGGGAGGTAGCGCTTCAAGGGCCGCACGCGCTCCGGCAAAGTCACCGTTGACAACATACGTCTGAAACGAAAGGTCGAGGGGCGGAATGGCTGCTTCGAAAGCTTTCTGGCTATCTTCGAAGGAAAGGTTCGAAGTGATGGAGATAGTTTCTGCCATTCTGGCTAAACTGTATGTCTGTGCGATTGTGATGCGAATTGATACGTCGTGAATGAATCCGACTAGGGAAGAACCCGGCGTATTTATAGTGGCTCGAAGACGTCCTAGTTTGAGAAAGATAGTAATCACTATTACTTGAGCTTGAGAAGCATTCTTATTCTGGAATTTTGTTGATTATCTATTAATTACTATCTTGTCCGAGGCAATCGTGCACCCGTTTAGAAGCGCATGGGTCATGTGGTTCATATGGCGTCAGCAGATAATCGGAATGTCTACTTTTGGAGATGCGGGGAAGTAAGCAATACAACGACAAGCATCTGCAGACTCGCGAAGGGCGACTTCACTCAGCGCTATGTATCATATCGTCACATATATATATACCTTATGATCATAGCGAACGTGTTCGACGTTCTTCTGATTCACGATAGTACACGCGGTATTCTGAGGCTTTGGGACAGTGACAGGAGCAAATCATCTCAGTCAATATAAATATGGCCAGTAATTAAGTGTGTTGAAGGTGATAAGTCCATCAAATAACATCATTTACACAGTCAATGAAGCCGCATTGGACGAAAAAAAAGTATATATATAGTTGTAGAGTCTAAGCATGGAGGTCTTGAGAAAGCTATCGTGCAACAAGTGCCGTAACTTACTCTCATAGTTGCCGTCCTGAGAGTCAAAAGCACAAAACTTTCAATCCAGTTAAGCTAGGTGAAAGGCAGTCCTCATACACGCAGAAAGGTAGTCGTAAATTATAGATTGATCATACAAAATACTACATTCTCATATGTACAATTCACGAACCTTTTGGTTGCGATGCGGTTTTCTTCACCAGCTTTCTTTCGATATCCAACCACCTAGATTTAAGACTCCACGAGTCTGGCTTCATAGAATTACCCGCCCCGCCATAATCAAGAAGCCCAAAGTTCTGGGCACTTGTTGTGCATCTACCCGGATTCCCGTGCCTATTACCCTATTCTAATCGCACTGAAAAAGAGCACTGTCTTCAAACTCCCAATCTAATTTCTCCATTAGATACTGGTGCTCATTTCGACTCGAAGAGGTCTTATAGCTTATGTCGAGACATTCTTTCGAGCCTTCTCGATTAATAGGACCGCCGAACGGCTGACAGAGCATGGTCAATAGATCGTCAGATAGTTTCGTTAGCGATCCACTAGACTCAAGTAACTCAGGGGCGTCATGTCTCCCAGTATCTAAATGGGGTGGCGCAATAGTGACTGTCTGATTCGCTTGCTGGTTTAGTAGAGATTCATATATAGAAAATAGCGTTTCATGAAAACGGGCTGCTACGGAATCTTCAGAGCTGCAGAATAAAAGAACACTCAGACACAGTCGAATATCTGAGAATTCTCCCTCGCAGGATGAGGATGGAGCACTTGAGGCAATCTTCATAACAGCGGAGTGCAGAAGAATGAGGCAGGAGGTGTAGCTTTGGAAGCTGCTCGAATTGTTAGTTATTTGACAAGCCAGGGCGTAAGTCGTGTTATTAGAAAATCAGATAAGCCAACATTATCAGCCAGAACCGTTTGAAGACCCTGTTTTCGTCCAACATGATTTTGATCATCCTAGCCGAGGAGCTGGCAGCTAATAATGCTCCATCTGTAGGTACCGAACGTTCCTGACATGGCGCCCAGGGTACAGACCCGACGCTGGCGGGGTTTCTGAGCGATTCAGAAGTAACCCGACGGAAAATAAGTATACTGGACGAAAAGTAAAATAAATGGACCAGATATATGGATCGTTCCATTTCTGACGGCAAGGACCGCGCAGAGATGTCTTGGAAGTGCAGGATCTTGGGGAGATTTTCATACCACTGCTCGAGATCTGCGACGATACGGTCGATGGTCCAGCCGAAGTCCGTGCAAACTACGTTTGTATACATAACTCTGGCTTTCAAGGCTTATCGAAGAGAAAAGGAAATTAATTAGCCATAGCCAGAATGGGAGACAATCTAATCTCAGCTCACCAGCAATCCTTGCCATCTCGGTTTGGACAACTATTGTAAATCAGCAAGAGTGCTTCATTTTCTAGGCGTATCTTACCCTCGTAAATATTAGAGGCATCATACACCATCAGGTCTGATGGCTGTTCGAGATTAGCGCCTGATATTGTGAGCGCTGGGGGATTGGTTGCTAACTGATAGCCAGTAGAATGTATCCTGACAGCTGTGCTGGTTTCCAACGGCTGCTGACAAACAACTAGACGGGGCGAGTTAGGAGTAGCCAAGGGGCTTCGAGAGTGTAGATTAACTGACGTAGACATAAATAACAATGTACGCCAGGCTGTTCGGTAATCGGCCCAACTGGAATCAGCGGAAGCTGAGTAGTCATATCGCTGATTATACAATCCATATCGACGGCATAATCCCAGGCCGATATCTAAAATGTTCATTAGTGTTATGTGTATCCTGTTCATCGCTATGGATAGGTATCTTTACCCGCGTAAGCCAACGATGTGATGGGCTTATCCATGATATTATAGTGACAGAGCAATGTGCAGACTTTTATAGCGTCTAGTGGTCGTTCTTCTAAGACGTTATCAAGGTACATCTTAGCGGTGCGATAAAAGACACTGGAAGTGCCAGCATCTCCAGAGACATCGTACTGGGCACCAGCAGCAGCAACGGCCATGAGACAACATATATCTGCCTTTCTGCTGTGGGTATCACTGTTTGCATTTATCCATACCGCGTCGGTGAGCAGCGAGACCTGGGAGCGGTTAAAGGGATGGAACAGTTCACCGCTGGAGCTAAAATATCGGTCAACGGCTTCTTGAGTAGCGGAGTTGCTTGGGAGGGATTCTTCAATACTTGTAGGCAGCTGGCTCAGTGATTTATGAGCTGACGACGCAACAGAGAGGGCCTGAGCCTGAGCGTTCACCTCAGCGGCCGGTGTCTGGTTGATGGAGTGGTATTTCGAGTTTTGCTCCTTGAGCACTCGAATTTCGGATCGTAAAGTAGCTACGCTAGGTCGCCCCTCTTCGAACTCGTAAGCACACTCCTTCCTTCGAGACAAACAAGCTTGGCAGCTGGGACGCATGCCATTGCACTCTTGACTTTAGCGGGCAACTCTTCGTCTTAAGTGAGGTTATCGCATTACCTTTGCCTTTCCTTTCCTGCATGCATTACATGCCTTGATGAGACGAGAGAGTGTTATCAACCACGGCTCCGAGCATGTCAAGAACGGCAAATGCCAAGTCTACTCACCTGTGAGACGGCTTTTCGCTTCTTAGGGACTGGCGGTGAGCTCCCATCACCGTCAGCGGACTGGAGCATCGGCAGGATTGGCCGAAAGGACGAAGCCATTTCGATGGCAGGACGATGGAGGTATGAAGCGTCGCATTAGTTCTAGGCCTAGAGTTGTGCGCTCTGATAAAACCCAACTTAAGACACCGAGCGCATCCAGAACGTGGTTAAAATATCACCGTGTGGTATCATAATATGATCAGACATGAATGGCCTCGGGTTGGTCTTCGAGCGGCAGAGTAAGGAAAAATAGCGGGCCCTGGCAATCAATATATCCCCAGTAATAGCCGGGCATAGCAGTGTTGATTGACCATTTTGAGATAGGCCATGTAAGCTTTCCGTGATACCAGAACATGTAGCTCAACGTATGAATGCAATAGATGTTGGCTGACCTATGGCGCAGGTAACAGTCGCACATCCAAGCATTCGATCGACTCTACGTATGTGCCTGAAGTCGACGACTGTAGGGATACTATTGGACAGACTGTGCCCTTCTTCGACCTTGTTCATAAGGTTCGCCCCTCAGCTGGGAATTTTGGCGTCTCCAACAGCATGATTTAAATGGGGATAGCCCACTGCGTGTTGCTCCCTAGTCTACCTAATCTTAGCATAGACAGGTATCTGACCTATCGGAATGAGGGCCATCACTCGGTTTCGGGCGGAACATATTCCATGACACATCCTGAATACAGCTAACAACCCTTGGCTTAGACTTCTTTCATGCTGCCTGTAGCGAGTTGGAATATAACACCCGCATTCCTTGTAAACGAGGTATTTTTTCTCCGAATATCCCTTGATTTAAGTCTTCTGCTTACCAGCCGATTACGCTTGCCATGTTCCCCAACTGATGTTTCCCCTGTTGGAAAGATAACTAAAACCATGCCATTACGAGCACGTCTCCTCATGCCAGCCATGTCAGTTGCAGGGGTTGAGAACAGGGGAAGTTTAGTGCAGCATGGGAGGCTCTTTTAGGGATCCGATATACTAGTCTTCAAACGCCAATGGACGTGCATAGCTGAAGACACGCCTAACGTTCAATATAAAGCTTCTAGTTCAGTCTGCGTCGTTCATTTTCTACTGTGAATTACGCCCAGTCCGCATCAGCGTCTACAGGCCGTGTTCCTTCGGCCAAAACGTCGAACAGCCAGATTTCACCTGACGTGATGAGATGCTGGAACCAACCGACCACTTCTTGTACCAACGAGCCGTCGTCAGTGAAATGATCCGACCAGAGTCTTCCCCATTCTCGCGCTTGATCGCCCTCGGCATAGCTCCGAGGAGGTGGACTGGGTGCCCATGTAAGACCGGCAGCTTTAGTCGCTCTGTATAGGAGGCTCACACACTTTGGACATCCTGCCTCATGTTCGCCATGATATTCCCAAGCGCCGTAGCGCCCTATGGTGAAATGCATGTACATCACCCCGGCAATTCCATACAGTCCAGACCGGGGGTGCGTGAGGGCCTCTTTCAGCAGAGCCTCTAAGAAGGCATGGAATGGTGACGCGACACCAAAACCATAGACAGCAGAGATAGCGTTCTCATGAGTGCCGGCGGCAACATCGCATCTCCAGTCGAGTAGGTCATGTGTAGCCATCATTACTACCGGCGCAACTAACCCGATGTCCAGATCGCACTCGCCAAAGTTGTACTTGCTGTAGATCGTGCCGCAGCCGTTCACCGTTCTCCAGGCCATGGCTGCTTCAATAGGTCGCAGCACTCCAGTCACGGTGCCTACTGCTTGCTTTGCAGTCCCATCGACGAAAACGTTGAGAGCTCTGCCACCACATTGGTAAGCCACACCAGCTGCTATGGCAATCGTGCGCATTCGGACCTCGTAGTCCTCTTTCGTGAAGCTCCCCAAATCGTCGCAGACAGACAGGTGAGAAATATACGCTGCCTTCACCGCCTTTTCGATGGGAAGGAACCATGACATTGCCAGAGAGCAAGGAAGTGCTGCGCTCTGGTAACATGTTGCAGCAAGCGGGCTGGACCGCGGGTAGAATCCGGTACCAACTTTAGCATCATGTCGATGGCGTAGATAGCTGGCCTTCTTGTTCACGTGGTGAATCGATAGTCTATCACCGTTGTAGTGGTTTTTGATGATAGAAGCTGTTCCCAGCTCGGCGGCTTGGATAGTTTCAGGTCCGAATCGTGTCAGCAGTTCGTTGTGGAGCTCTGAACAAGATCGTGTCCATAAAGATGACTGCCTTTTATGTTTAGAAAAGGGGTTGAAGACCATGTTAGAATATGACTTACCGCTCTTTCATTACTATCTTGAGGAGCGATGATTACTTCTCTCGCATACGCCATAGCATCATCCCACGCTACGTTGTTAGGGATAGAGATAGTTCCCATCAGCGACTCGACTCCACATTTCATTGTTGATTTATACATTGACTCGTATGCCTTTGAGTAGCTCCCAAGTGCGTGGTGCTCCAAATTCGTCTCCACGTTCATTAGTAGTTGTTCAAGGTCCGCATTTAGCTTTTTCTGGTTAAGTTGAACGCCAAGGGCGTCCTTGATAGTGACTGTCATTGTGATCGGTTTGTGTTATATGAAGGGGTAACTGTCTGGTAGAGCAGAAGAGAATTGCTACGATGCTACTAGGGAATGCACGCTCGTTTTATACTCCCGACATGAAGCAGGGTCTCATGGAGTATAAGGGGGTGGTGACAACTGTACCAGAGGCGTGACAGAAAGCGTACACCGGAGAGCCAGCTTAGTTGTCTCTACGTTGCCGCCACCGGCTCAATGCCTTACGTGTCCGACTCCTGGCTTGCATAACAGCTTTGCCTTATCATCACCCACTGCTAGACTAGCAGCTCGAGTCGCATGAGAACTGGCGTCTGATGTTGTATCCACCTAGGAACCCGCCGCATAATCACTCATGTTCTGTGAATATTAAATGCAAGTACCAAAGGGGCTACTTCCATCGCGCTCCATCAGGATCAGAATCCAGTACTTCTTTAATCACAAAACTTACATATTATGATGATCTGTTTATGTATGAGTGCAGTCTCCTCCAATACCAAAGGGGGCTTTCGGCTTCCCCTTCGCCAAGTCTAGCTTCTTGATAACATTCAGCCCTAGCTGGTGTCCATTATTGTCCCGAAAAGATTAACTAGATCACCTCATAGTGCGTGGAGCTCGCAGAAAGCGACTGAGGATGATACTGGACACGCATGTTCCAGCTCTAGACGCAGCCAGTGAGACCCCACTATACCACCATTTTTGCCCAACCCATACCCAGAAAAGTATTTCATTTCACATCTGGTCTCCAGCTGATAGTATTCATGTATCGACCCCCAGACTTCCTAAAAAGTCATTCTTGCAGGATATTGCTGCAATATCGCTTGTGAATATATAGAATAGGGCAATCTGCAATGGCTGATGATGGGGTTTCCGATGTTATATTGGTGAATTTCAAGCCGGTCACTTAACTCTGAATACTTAACATCGTAAAACTACCTAACTATAAACTAGGAGACTGTTGTTCTATGTACTCTATCGGGGTTTTCATTGCGTGTATCTCAAGACTCATTTCCCGAAATTATACAATTACACGTCTTGACGCTGGCTTAGTCTATGATGGTTCAGACAGAAACACACACTACATAAACCGAGTGAGGTTCCGGACTTCGCAAGGAATGAGCTGCTGACCGAAACAAGCAGCAGGTAATCAGAAAGTAGTTACAACGCCGCTATGCGCTGATCCACAGTCGACTATCCTCTGTAGTTGTAGGTGCTAGAGTATGTTTTGAATACTATCAGCTGAACCCTAACCCAAATCAGGGATTGGGTATCAAGATGCAACCCTATCAGGCTCTCGCTTAGCAGAGGTCCCCTACTTACGTGCATGCGGGATGGGGTAATCCGACTCTAGCATGAGAGCTGAACTGTGGGGTATAGACTCATTGTAAGTGGTCTTAGTATAGTCTTGAATAGCTCGATCTCGGCCGGACCGCATAGCTTCTCACAATAAGGGACTCTTTCCGTAATCAGAGAATGTCTCGCCGCAGACTGCCGATTCAACCGTCTTCTCCCGGTTGCTTGCTGAGGCGTACCATCGGCCACCATGGCGTATCGGGCAAACTTTGCGTTCCCGCACCTTTGAGGCGTACCTTCGTCGCAACAAACAATAGCTCTCGATCAGGGCCCCGAAACATTGACAACTCTCTCTCTCTCTGTGTCGACAGCTCCTCTCGACATGCCCTCCCCATACCAACTACGCTATTTTACTACCATCAATTATTTCATCTGGTTAGCCATTACCATATATTTTTAATTTTATTATTTCTAGATGCCCTAAAGTTACCTCCCTCTATACCTATTTACTTGATCTTTCGTTGACTATAAACCGAACGAACGCGTCTTACTACGAATATCTTGAGAATAGATAATAGCTTCCGATTGGAACGTCGGCAGGGTGGTACAAAAACTCTGCTCTCTAGATTAAACTTAGATTAGGATTCTATTGCGAAAGCTCTTATCTATTAAATAACTTGATACTTATTTGCCCAAGCAGAGCGCTAATAGGTATGCTATCCTTACTTATCACGATAAGTTCTAAGGAAACTCATCGTACTGGCTACAGTCCTCCACCTAACCTATAGCACAATCTACTACAGTTCACTTGCTATATACAAACAGGGAAGCATGAAGATCAACCTGTCTTAGCTTTTAAACTCACTGAGGCGTAGCCATATCCCATATGGCATGTGCGAAACATCGGTTCGTTCTCGGGAATGATAATCATCCTAGAGGCTATTGGAGTGCGACTGCGCACTGGATTAGGTAGAAGTACGCACTATCTAGGTCGCATATATCGATTTCTGAGCAATACCAATTAGAAAAGCCGGCAGAGAAATGCAAGATAGCCAATTGGCTTGATTGGCCGCATTTCTGAAGCTTCGATTGAGAATTAAGCTCCCAATTGACACCACCACCCGCCCCCTCTTTTTGCGACATGTCGACAACTTCGTTTTTCTAGACCAAGGAAGATGCGGCCGCCTTTGGAAATACGCCTCCGATTCGAATAACTTCCGGCCCGGGCAGTTGACGCCTAAAGGCAGCTCTAACACGATCGACGGAGTTCGGCCGCGATACAATCGTACGACGAGAACATGTCGACCAATTCATGGAGCCCCTCTCCGCCAGCAAGCCAAGATGACTTCGAGATAGCCACTACATGCGCTTTGCCTCTCGAAGCCAATGCCGTCGCAGCCCTGTTCGATAGCCGATGGGATAGCAGGATATATCGGAGAGCGCCGGGAGATACCAACACATACTCTACAGGCGTTATCAGCCACCACAATGTTGTCTTGGTACATCTACCAAACATGGGGAAGGTCGCCGCGGCGAGGGCAGCGGCTTTCCTCCGTACGAGCTATGGAGGTATCAGGCTTGCTCTGGTAGTCGGAATATGCGGGGGCATACCCTCTGGTGAATCTTCAAGTGATAAAATGGTTCTAGGTGACGTGGTAATCAGCAATGGCATTGTTCAATACGATTTCGGACGACAATTCCCTCACGGATTCATTCGGAAAACGGATATTTGGGATAGTCTACCGAGGCCACCTCTTGCGGTTCGTGCGTTTCTAGCCAGGTTACAAACAAATGACACGCGAAGTGTATTGCAGGGGCAGATGCTCGATTACCTATATGTTTTACGTCAGAGTCTCGGCAGTAAGGCGAGATATCCTGGAGTTAATGAAGATTGGTTATTCAATTCTACGTATCGCCACAAGCACCAGGCGTCTTCGGGTTGCTCTGAATGTAACAGTGGGATGGCGAATATATGCGATGCAGCTCTCAAACTCAGCTGCCAGGAGCTCGGCTGCGACGAACGGGAGCTGATTCCTCGTGCACGGACAGAAGAATCGTCTAGTTTCCGGCTATTCATTTTGGTTGTTTTGCGTCCGGTGACTCGGTAATGAAATCTGGCGAAAGATCTGGACAAGGTATCATCTCGGGACGGTGTGATTGCCTTCGAGATGGAGGGTGCAGGCGTATGGGAGACATTCCCTGATTGCTTAATTGTCAAAGGAGTATGTGACTACGCCGACAGTCACAAAAGCAAGATATTTCAGGGATTTACTTCTGCTACTGCTGCTGCCGCTACAAAAGCCGTCTTAAATATCTGGGTTCCTAGTAAGTGGTTTCAGATTGTTTAGTAAATATACTTTGACGCATGATCATTGTTGCTAATGCGTCAATAGGAAGCACTAGGCCCTCGGTAGGAATCACGAATGCTACAATGAAGTCCCCGAATTCCAGAAACGAAAATGACTATGCCATAAAACCACCTCTCCCCCCTCAGTCCGCGTCAGGTGCCACGGACACAGCATTAGTAGGCCCGGCGCGACGAGTCGCCGTTCTCAAGTCACTCTATACGTCCCCCTACCGCGATAGAAAGGAAAGAAACCCGGACCGACTCGCGGGGACATGTGAGTAGTTTGTAACTCACGAGTATTTTCAACGATGGCGGGAGCATTCATCGTCAAGTATGCTTTTAGTATCAGCCGATCCTGGTTGTGGAAAGTCAGTGTTGGCAAAATATCTCATTGACCACGAACTACCTACAACCGAAACGAGAACAACCTGCTATTTCTTCTTCAAGGACGACTTTGCGGATCAGAGGAGCGCAACAAGCGCCCTTTCTTGCATTCCGCATCAAATTTTCGATCAGAATCAAATACTGCTCACCAGCAAGATCGTCGAGCGGTTTGAAACCTACGGTGAGAGTCTCACTTGTTCTTTTGTTGAGCTTTGGGACGTCCTGATTTCGGCTTCACGGGACAAGAATGCTAGCGAGATAATCTGCATTCCCGATGCCTTCGACGAGTGCGAAAACTAAGGATAAGACTGGTTCACAAGGTCCTTGGGAAGCCTCTACAGCATGAGTAATGACTTCAATCTCAAGTTTCTCGTAACGACACGACCATATGGCCATATCAGAAGGGGCTTCCAACCCCTTCAAATCCCAGGCTTGCCCATTATTCATCTGAATGGGCAGACAGAGGTTGAAATGCCCAAAATTTCGAAAGAGATTGATATCGATATAAAAGCCAGAACTCGAAATATCTGCGACCGTATCAAACTCGGGCAGTTTGAGGAATCCCTCCTGTTACGGAACCTCTTGCGTATTCCTCATTGTACGTATTTATGGGCTTATCTCACGCTACCATCCATAACCCCTTAGCGCAACACACTCTTTAGCGCAACCGCTAAACCTAGCAATACTACTAATTATATACCCACTTTACTTATAGCTAATATAATTATTAATAAAGCTTTTTTTTTATAAATAATGCTACTAAATAGCGCTTTTCTTAGTAGTTAAACCTATATAAATAATATATAGCTAATTAGGTTATCTCCGGCTTAATTAGGGCTTATACTACTAGATAATCTACTAAAAACCTTTTAATTTTAGTATCTTATTCTATTTAATATACCAACTTTAATACTACCTATTTTAACTAAAAGTAAAGCTATTATAATACTTACTTTATACTAAAAAATTATTAATTAATATTATATTTAATATAACTAATAATAGTATATTTTTAAGTAAAGCTAGTACAAAAGTATAGCGTTTTTAAAGCTACCCTTTTATATTAAACTTTTTAATTAAACCTTTAGTATATTAAAATAATAAT
>NPFG01000396.1:0-37223 GCA_002288965.1 Xylaria sp. MSU_SB201401
ATAGTGGGTTTTAATATATTTAGGTGGTTCGTGATGCAGGGGTTTTGCTTACTTAGCAAGGATTCACGAGCACACACTCCTCTAATATGTCTAAGTCTCAGTCGCGAAATGGTATCACGCGAGGAACTCTGCTAAAAGTTGTGGCAAACCCACCAAGTGCGGAGACGAGCACAGTCGCTGTACAATTATTACAAAGAAGAAATTCTCTACTGTATCGCCACTGCGCAGAATGGTGCGGTTGACTGTGGATAATCCGTTCCGCACTCATGTACCTAGAACAGAGATGCTTCTCAAAACTTGACGCGATAATCGACACTAAACACTTGACCCAGCCGTAATAAGAAACTATCGTTCAGCTGCTATGAGACGGGTAGATATAGACTGGAGTCACCTTGTCTGCTCAATACCTGACTGTGGGATCTCTGCGAGGTATAGTACTTCTCTAGACTACCTATATTGTAAACAACGCCTACTTTGTTCAGCTCGACATCTCGCAAGCCATAAAAGCTCAGCGCAAAAGGCTCAATAGGTTCTGTCAGAAGAACATACACTGAGAGAATTGCTTCTGGAAATGTGTCCCCTCCATTTTCAGCTGTGGTCTGCGCCGTGCTACCAAGCTACCGGAAACGGGACCTCTTCAACGTCATTGTTTGCATGAAAGTTACACAGACCACGGCGAGGACCAATGAACGGACCATGTAATGAGTGCTTTCTTGTTTTGCTTGAGGGGTCAGAGGTCCCGAAGCCGATACCCGTGGATGGGAGTACCACGGCTCGATGAATAGTTCTGAGGCTGAAATGTTTGGATCTATCATATTAGCTAACTTACCCTACATCCTTGGATACTTTTACAAGGACTTATGCAAAGAAAATACAAGCTATGTTTGCGTCAAACTGGCTACTATGGTAGTATCTCGTCTACCAGACACTAGACACTTGGTCATGAGGACGTTGCCGGCTTATCAAGACTAAGTAGATCGCCTCGCTATACATAACGCGGAGGATAATACTAAGAGATAGTGAGTGAGGGATGTGGGGAATTCGGCGCCTATACACGTCGTCTGTCAGTATCATATCATCTGGGCTCCCCATGTCTAGGTAGCCCTGTCGAATGCGGCACGCCACGCGCAGGCCACGAGCTCTCTTGCTGCGGTTCGGAGCGTTCTGGGAATGGTTCCTGCACGCACAGTATCGTACTTGCACTCACGCCACGAACACAGTTCTGGGATTGGAGGCACGAGCTAGTCTACTCAGCTTCGATCAGACCGAGGGGTACTTTTGGGGTTGTGTCGCAGAATATGTGTATACTGCCTCAACCGACTAACGAGCTTGAAGGTTCAGCTGACTGGCTGTGACTTAATCTGTATCATGCCACCTACATTAACTAGGTACTTAACAAATCCCGCGACCCCAAGTCATGGCACCTTTGGGCTGAGATGCTCCACACCCTCTCCCAGGTTGTTCACGGGTATCATTCTCGCACCAATTAATTGCCTATACAAGCTGATAGGTGATGACTCTTATTCCTGGCTTACTTCCTCCCTTCTCTTTGCATATAAGCACAAGTACACATTATATAAGTAGGCAGATAGATCGATAGAGTCCGATAGTGCCCCTGTTGAAGGGAGATGGATGCACTCACATCGACACCGCAAAAAAGCAATACCGTTACCGGGGTGTATAAGCGCCAAGAGTAGGGGATTCCCGACAACATGGATCCCTATCCTATTGCTACCTTAGTCCACCATAGGTAGCATTGGCGATGCATTTCACTTCCTACTAAGTACGCTCCCTGGCTATCTACCAACGAGCGAACTTGCGCTACACGGGACCAAAATCTCACTCCGCTTGTCTATCATAACTTAGTGCGTGCTAGGAAACGGCCTCGGTTTTTGGCTTAGTCGGAGTAAGCGTCGCGAAGGAAGCGGATACTGGAACGCTTACGTACGCATATAGGCTCGCCCAGCACTTCAAGAAGTCGGTCTAGTTAGCGAGCTAGTTTATCGATACCACATTTCTTGTGATGCGAAGATGCGAAGTAGTGCTCCGAGTGCGATCAGGTCGGCAACATCTAACTAACCATATCAGAAAGACTAATGGCGGGGGATGCTGCTGGTAGCGCACTAGATTAGGTAGCGTAGGTTAGGTTGTTGACAGCACTTCGGCTGGAGTTGGCTATCCTTCACTTCGTGACCCTTCCTCTTGAACGACCTCGGGCCGGGTCATAGGACTTAGATAGGATTGTTTAATTCAAAGAGACTTGCCCGCCGATGAATGGCACTGTCAACAGAGAAAAAAATATGGCACGTTGAAGAAGACTTATGATGGCATGACTGTTATATTCCCAAGAATCTCTTGGTTTTGCGTGCCAAATACGCCGGAGCGAACTGCCTACTGCTGGCTGGCTAACTAACTACCTAGGTATTAGGTAGCAATGATGGGTATATGCGGAATGACTAAGATGAGTATGACTTTGCGGACAAAACAAAACGCCTCGAAGCGGGGTATGAACGCCAGACAGGAAGATTTATAAAAAAAAAACAAAGGTATCCCGGGGCATGACGCTGTAAAAGACAAACGGAATAAATGAAAATAATGACCGAAAACCCAAGACCCGGGAAATGACTAGAATGATGGCTTGCAGCATAACTCCAGTGCCCCTAACCCGTAATGCTCGGTCCGGAACAGGTACCGGCCGTGTTCTTCTTCCTCGCTCGAGGGCGTGTGGTGCAGGACGTCTTCAGCGTTGAAGCCTTTCCCCTTCAACAACTCTATCATAGTATCTAACCCGAACACTTTAGCGTAGGCCATCGCCCACTCGCCCACCTCGGGTTCTCGCAGCGCGCCCTTTGACTCGAGGTACGAGAAGATCTCTTCATTCTCTTGCTGCACGGCGACGACAAGGGGCGAGGGCGTGCCGACGTCGACGCAGGCGCCGTACTCGACGAGCGTGCGCACCATCGCCGGGTTGTTCTTGTGCACGGCTGTCATGAGCGCCGTCTGCGTCGCGGGGAACCAATTGGGGTCCGCGCCGTGCCAGAGGAGTAGTTCCACGGCTTCCACGTTGCCGCTCTCAACGGCGCTGATGAGCGGGCGGAAGTGCGACCGGCTCTTAACCACGTCACATCCGGGCTTCTGCGGTAAGGGTTGTCCTGAATTAACGTGCGCGCCGGGTTGGTTTAGACACAGGTCCTGTCTCAGTAAGTAGCGAACCATTTCTGTGTTTCCTTGGCGCGCAGCCAAATCTAGTCGTGCGTAGACGTCGTCGCGCGTCGATGCCTCAAAGGGATCCGTGCCATGCTTCAAGATAGCTTCTAACCGGCTGTAGATCTCCGGTGATTCGGTGTAGCTGAGAGCGGTGCTTAGATTCCGTCGTGTTGTCGAGGTGAGATGCTCGTTGAACAAGTTGCTGTTGTTGAGGGCGTACTCGACGACATCCTCGTGACCGCCAATAGAGGCATATCTTAAAACACTCGATGCGGTGCTGGCGCTCATGAGGGACCAGGTCTTGTGCGTCATGTTCTTCTCCACCTGGACGAGATGCTCCACCAACCCCAAGTGCCCTCGGTACGAAGCCATTTCGATGAGCCTGCGGAAGCTAGGCTTATTGCTCGCGGCAACGGTAGGGCATTGCCAGTAGTCGTTCGGGTCCTCGGAGATCAAGGCTTTTGCGAACGGCTCCAGGCCCATGTAGACGACGGCGTTGAGAAATAATGTGGCGAGCTGAGGCTGGCTGAATGAGTCTTTGCATGATGTTGACTTGAGTAGGGCCGATGTTTCCAAAGAAGAATTGATGAAAAATGTGACACCCGAGAGATCATAGATGCAGTCTTCTAAAGTCAAGCCGGGGAAGATCTTGCTACCCGTCACCCATAGATACTCCGCTACCTTCCTGTACTGCCCCCGCATCGTTTTGTCACAGCTCTCCTGGTAGATCCGGCGGCCCAAGTATGTGCGCAGATATAGTACCCATGGTAAGTCGTGTTGCTCAGCACAATTTAAGTTAGCCTCGGAATCAAAGGCGACATCATCCAACAACCGCGAGCTAAATATAGCTTCATTGGTGAAACATCTGAAGTGGCCTGGAGGAAGTGTTAGTTATGATGAGACTGGCATTGGTATGATGAGAGGGTGTGACACTGACGGCTTACGAGGCGGAGCCTCATGACACGTTTGAACGTCCTGTCTTCAACGGCATAGGCGAAGATCTGGTCGAGCAACTCGAGGGGAAGATCGAGTAAATGCATGGCAGCGGTGGCCTCGTTATAAAATATCCGAATTGGACTTTGTAACAGTAAACGGCAAGGCTGTAGTCGTGCAACGTTATGTTATTGTGTAGTAAGTCGAGGTCGAGTCCAAGGAGAGACGGAAAGCGAAGCGGAATAGATGTGGAATATAGTAGCACTTGGATAATGTGGGATTGGGAGGAATCTAAGGGACTTAAGGGATCTATCGAGACGGGTCCCCAAACGCCACGGCAAGGGAAGGATTCTTAGTGTGATATCTACTGGTGCTACTAGGACGAGTAGATCAAGTGGCTAATACGGATATGAGAGCGTAGTGTGGTGTGTAGCGTAGATGCCGTATTGTAGATGAGATGAGATGGAGAAGGGGCTTGATGGGCTGGGATATAGATATGTATATCAAGTTTTGGGAGTCTTAAGCTGAAAGACGCCGCACTTGTCTCGAGAGTGTATGATACGTATATATGTACATGGGAGTATTATACCGCTAGGTACAGCCATTGGCATCGAGACATGTCTCCCATGATACATAGGTGATAGATGTCTTGCATCTACCGCGCTCGGGTTCCAGACAGGGAAGGGAAATGATGCGAACATGTGTACTGGGGTACATCGTGACTAGTGAAGACTTGTCTCTAGCGGCCGGTACTGAATACAAATCTCTGTAGCTCAAGTATCTACTTATTTATATGTAAGTATGATCTTGGCAAGGCAAAGGCAAAGGCAAGGGAACGTCAGCCGACACCACGACGGTGGATAACCGAGTACGGCAGTGTACATTATACCCGCCGACGTACATCCATACAAGCATGGTAACATACGGTAGCATACAGTATACTAAATACATAACTTGTGCAAGACGGGAGTAGGGCAGGACATGCATATCGTCTCCAAGTACCGGCCCCGGGTCGAGAGACGCCATAATGGCTATGTACTGAGCATACGTATATTATCCACGAATCCTTCTGCTGTGCCGCACAATGTTGCCTCGGGCCAAGATGGGGTACCGCCAGCTACACCAGAATCCCACGGAATATGCCCATACGGCGACGGAGTATAGGTAGCTCCCTTGTCACCGGACGGTAGGGGCTTGGCTAAGGGTTAGTTCTTGCCGAGTGGCACTTGACCTAGACCCCAGGTACAACAGACATATTCACGTATTATGTGTTATGTTCTGTACTGCCCAGACACTTAGACGCCTATGCCAATGTTACAAGGATAAATACCAATATACCTTTTTTGCCTGGGTTGGAGGAATGACTTCAGCGGCTCCTATACATCACAAGACCCCATGCAACGACCATCTATTGGCAATGATAGATCCGAGATAGGCCACATATGTACACGCCTCTTTGACGCCCAATGGTATTATCAAAATTCGTCTTAATTTGTCCACTTGCTGCTCTATTTCCTTACAGAGTGAGTGAGTTGTTCAATGCCTTCCTTCATAGGTAGGTCATAAAACTACATCTGTTGTGAGGTATAATCCTTTCGAGTAGGCCTAGGCTAGGGTTCTTGCTAGGGCAGGCGGTAGTGTATGTAGGTCAGACCACACTCGCTGTATGTAAGCGCTGCCCCTGTATTATGCGGGGTGTTCGAGTGCACACAGCTCTCTCCCTAGGTACACTGCTGTGTTAGGTTAGGTAACCTAGCGCACCCCCGTTGGCCCCTTGCTTGCGCCCCCTCTACTTGCGGTGGCCCCCTTTCGGCCCCAACTGCAAAGCCTCCCGATGTTGGTCTAAGCATCACAGCAAAATTATCTGGTTGATCATTCATCACATAGGGACTAGATCTGTATTACATCAGAGACATAATTCCAATTAATTCTAGTTTGTCATTTTCTCTTTGATATCACTGAGCCGGGAATTTGTCTTTCCTTTCGGTTTCGTTTATGTTGGCGTAGGTCTGTGTCCATGTGTGAATAATAATTCGAACCATCGTGATGTGATGTATGCTCTCCCTCTCCATCTTGTGCCGTTTATACCGTTTATACTACCTCCGTGATCATGATGCCTACCTCACTACCACCTAGCACTATATTTTAGACACCATCGTACTACATGATGTATATTCTCTCATATGTATATGTGGTACATACACCAGGTATCTTCCATACAAGTCTATGTAGATAAGTACTTAGGCAAGCCGCGTTGTATCGCATCGCATCTTCTATGTAGTAGATCCGGATGGTTCCCCCCGTCCGGCCACCGACCAGCGACTGACGTCTCACACTCCGGAAAATTTACAATCAGGCTCAATTCGATATTAATTGGATTCGAGCCCCCTCGCTTCAGCTGAGCTGCCAGCAATTAATTAATCGGCGCATGGCAGACAATGCTACTCACTACGTCCAAACCCCCATTCCCAGCCTACGGCTTCAGAGCCCAGCCGGACCCAGGCTTACCAAAAATGGCACGGACTTGGCCTAGATGCTGTTGCCGCCTGCCGAGGAGGAGGTCACCACGGGCCGGGAATAATGAATAAACCGTCAGTCATCATGAACTTGATTATACTACAGTATAACGTAGCGTAGTGTATAATGAGGGTCGGACGTATCATGAACATGTTTGCAGGTACTTAGTTGTGGCTTATTAAGGGTATGGATGCATTGGGGGTCGTCTACGGAACATGGTGTCAAGACGAAACTCCATAGGGTCGCAAATCTGATTCAGCATCAATTGCCGACTGCAGTTGAATCCCTCAGAGCGGTGAGCGCACGGGGGGATTTAGTGACGACGCGCGCGCCATCACCAGAAAAATCCACCACTGGACCACCGACGACGACGGAGGATGACACCACCGCCAGTCGAACCAGTCCGGTGTCCACCGCTTGAGGGGAAACCTCTCGAGTCGTGAGTTGTTTGGTCAGTCGACAATTAACAATCGCTCGAGCGACCGGCAGACAGACGGACAGACAAACACGGAGAGCGCGCAAGCACAGACAGAATCGGGCAAGGACGCACGCAGTTCGACCTAACCCTGGTTTATGCGGATCACTAACTACCGCCCCGGGAATCCTTTGCTGTAACACGCCCCCTTCTCGGGATCAAGATAGCGGAGACGAGTGTAGGCATTCGCATGCACACTCCCGCACACATGCAAAAACTTGTACCGTCAATAGCCAATGCAGGCTGGAATTGGACCCTAGGTGGCCTAGATTGACCGAAGAGGCGCCAGCTCGAGGAAGAACAAGAGCCGATTGAGGCGTTTGTCGTGCATTGTCGATCCCCTTCTTGCGCGCTCAGTGGAGGCCACGAGCAGTGATGATCGTGAAATCTATCGAGAAAGAGAAAGAGAGCGTCTACGCTCCGCGTCTCTCCAACCCCCCGCCGTTACTCCGTCCTCCAATCCACTTACGGAGAGACTATCTGTTCTGTTTCTATCTCTGTCTCCTGCAGCATTCCAAAGTAGGTACATACGGAGATGTGTCCAGCTTAAAGCCAGCCGCCAACATCACATCATCATGTGAATAGCTATGATGAGTGCACTCCCCTGGCGCTTGCGGTGCCGTCGTCCGGCTCCAGTAGTTCGTCGTTTGACGCCCTAGCCCATTATGTGTTAGAGAGGCTCAGGAGCAGAGCGCTCTGTAGACTAGAGCCCAACGAAATCTGTGCCAAGTCCATTATTCACCCGCCTATGCAGCGTGAGCCTGCGGTGAGGTATTGTCTGACATCAGAGTCGGCATTGGAGGCCCAGCTCCACTATGCACTTTCCAAATGCTGGGGTGTCGGCAATTTGCCTCGTCTGGCTGTCTAAACCCGGCCAGTTGTGTTTCCACATGCTGAATTGGTCTGGCTTACAGTCGCCGCAAACACAGGCAAACAACATGGTGACTAATAATTGGCACAGATGATCGTACGACGTGTCTGTCTTGCTTGAATATCGTCTTGTAGGGTAGATCATTAGCCATGTGCGAAACAGATGCTCGAAGATCAAGACAACCTGTTGCACATCCAGACGAGGCACCGAGGCACATAATTGGACTAGAGCGAAGAACGAGAAGAAGTCCTTGTTTCATTAGCAGAAGAGCTACAACGGGCAGCTCTATGAACCAGTGGATTCCCCGGTTTCCGTTTGTTTCGCCCATGCAAACGTCAAACCAGGACAGACATACATCGTACAACTTGTAATACCAACACTGGCTAAAACACATCAACTACCGATAATGACAATTCGCCATAACTAGTAGCCTACACTAACACAATCTAACGGCAGTTGTCCTACGCCATACTGATTACATACATACACGCAGATATCGAAGCATCTACACTACATACAGGTTAGGTCTGACTGGGCGGGGCGTCTTCACCGCCAGACAGGGATTAGGAGATGCTCAGACGAGCGAACTTGAAAATCCTCATGTTCTCGTGAGCATAATCCCTACTGACATATACGGGCATAACCAAGATGAGCAACAAGCAATTGGGCTCTAGCGAGACCAACTTTGAAGGTAATACTAAATGACATGACGGGGGCGCACAACAAGCAATGGTGGCTTGGCCAACCTAAACCAACAGTTATCGGCAACCCAAATGATTCAACCAAATGAAAGCTGGACAAATCTGTAAATCGTGCCAAGTCAGAGACAGCGTGGCCCGTACAACTCGAGTAGTGCATGCGCTACTGTATGGTAGACGACAGTGACAGAGACCAGTTACATATTAAATGTAATACCCAGTAGCGCAGACTTTGATATGCCGTGTCGGTAACCAATCAAAGAGACATGGATGAAGCAGATGGTGGGTTCTCCTGCAAAGGAATAGCCCGAATACCCTGACCCGAAGGAACCCTCGTACCCTCGTACCCTCGTACACACTCCCTCATACAAATACGATGCTATTCCAAATACCTTTCCCACACACCTCAGACTCAACCAACCTCTCCCAAGCAACCCTCTCCTTACCAATATTGCACCTACGAACCTGTCGGATCGAAAAGTCCCTAGTGTATGCTGTCGCTATCTCCACCAAGTCTCGCGCCGATGATGCTAGGGTCAGCATGCTGCTGCACTCCGCCCGCCACCTAACACAATGATGTTACTGATGCCGACTAGAACGACGACGTCAGCAACAGCAACGACAAATACCTAGGGTGACGCCGAATGCCAACATCAAGTTTGACGATGTTGCCAGCATCACAATACCCAATGTTACGCAGCAACATGACATCGTTCGAGCGACCTGGGATAGATCTCGGTGGGGAGGGACGGCCCCTCTTTCGCAGCGCAAAACCCCGCCGTTCTCAACTATGGGTCACATGTTTGGGCAATTGTTTTACACGAGTGTGCCATTGCAATTCCCGGTTTCGATTTAGTGACATAATGATCTACCGGAGAGAAAAAAAAACCATGAGATTTGGTAATTCATCCCAGTGACCTGGTTCAAGTGACGCGGCAGAAGTGGCAGACAGGACCCTACACTCACAGTAGCGCGAGTTATGCTCCTCCCTATCCTGATACGCGTAACGCCAAGGAGCAGCGGAGTGTTGCACGATCAGAGTCGGGTACATGTAGGTATTTGGAAAACTTTCGCAGAGCCCAGCTAAGCCTACCTACCTCACTAACCTCGGCGAACAACCTGGACCTCTCTCGCGGCACAAACTTCCTCTGCCTATATCATACCTGGTAGTCATCAAATCAGCCAAGTTCTCGGCAGACGCTTTTCTACAATCTGAGAAGCTCAAGAAGGAGAGAGAAAGCAAGCCAAGCAATATACGAGTTCACTTTGTCGTCGTTCTCATATTCTGACAAAGGAAATAGCACGGCGTGCCCTAATAATTTGTAAGTGTTGCCACCGTACATACACAGAGTTGTACGTACACAGAATATCCCGAGAGAGGCTTCATAGTCGACATGCGCCAATGTCCATCGCATCTCGCTACATGCAACCACCATCCTTTACGCTCACATGCCTACCTTCTACATTGGTCTGTGAATCATTCGTAGGCGACAGGATGGAGGTTGAGCCAGATGGACGGCAGTACCTACCCAGATAGTCGCATTCACCCCAAAGGACAATACGTCGACGCTGCACCCAAGGGACGATGCGATGTGTGAAGCCCATGCCGGTACCCGTACAAGGCCAAGACCTATTCCGGTCTGTCGCCCGCCGTGTTACTCACGCATCTTCGTGATGTATTTTCGCCGTACGTAACAGTAACTGGGTAGGTATTCACGTGAAAACCACGACCGAGAGGTGAAAATGTTTCGAGCCAACCAATAAGCGCCGATGCATTTGAAGACATACGACTGCGAAGCATCGTTCGTGAAGAACTCGGTGTTGGCGAGACGCAGCCAATAGAAAAATGCCCGTTTTGGAAGCCTACTGTTCATGCTACCCAGGTACCCCGGCCGAGTGAGAGAGACAGGCGAGAGCGGCTTCGGATCCTCGCATCCGCACTGCACCCACTACTGCTGCTGAGATGCAAGACGGTAACGATTCGATTCGATTGATCGCATCGGGCGCCAAGACTGGTCTTTTCTGAACCCCGCCGATTTTCTCTCAGCCCAGGAGCACTCCGTCGCCAGATTCCCGTGCTGGAAACCGTACGATCTGTATCCAGTCGCCAGGGACAGGGAACGATCATAGCGTAGATGTCGTTCGATCTCTCTTCATCAACCAGGCATGCTAGTTCAATACCTGCGAGTTAATTAGTTAATCAATTGCTCTCCTCTTGCCTCCGGACAGTTATTCTGCTTCCTGTCGGCCTCGGTAGCATATCTACATGGTGTAGTCACAAGGCTAAGCAGGTATTTTGCTGCTCAGTACTACCCCTCTAGCCACAACCGTACCTAGACACCCGTTCAACGTGATTGAGGCTAGTGGGTTGACCCCAGTTCTGCAGTGAATAGATCAGATCACCGGATGCTTCCGCTGGACGGACGTCCTGCGTACATACAGAACCCATCGTTGAGGAGAAGGAGCGTAACCGCCTGAGCCTCGAGATCAAAATCCCCATGCTTCTATTGATCAATCAATGCGTTGATATTCTCAAGCGCCGTACCCGCTCCGCTTCCGACGGCGTCAATATCACGTCAGTCACGTCACATGAGCCCGGCGAGAGCCCAGCTGGGACACGTAACAGACTCTAGGGCCCGGCCCCGAAGTCCAATAATTACCCATTTCAGTATATACAACCTGCCCTTCCCCTGTCCTACCCTGTCGCGATCGCAAGGGAGGCCAGATATCTTGATGTCTAGATTAATAGCTAGATATCGATAGCTAGATATCGAACTTACGTGTAACCTACTATAGCAGTGGCACACCATCACCCATCTATCTATCTGTAAAAGAGGGGTTGCGAAGGAAACACGAGAGGACCAGGACCCCGGATCAACGTCGCCATCTATGATCAAGTCAAGATATTAACCCCGAGGAAGGGCAGAAAGGGGGAAGGAAAAACACCGAACGGCAAACTCCGCGAAAACGACGGCAGAGGTTCACCCGCGTTTCTCTTCAACTTGACCTCCAACTCCAAAACCTTTTGAACTATTGCTACGCTGCGTTGCGTGGCCTAGAAACACATATAGCACTCGACTTGAATTACTCCGACGCTAAGCTCGTCTGATCCTAGCGATACGTACATGACATCCCCCACCTCGCCTTGCCCATTCCTCCCTTCCCTCCTTTCCCCATGCATTTCTCGCTTAATTAGTAGAGTGTCCTGAAACCCCCCATCTACGTCATTCCTTCTCCCTCTCTCTTCGTTTATTATGTTCTTCTGTACTTAGCTTAGGTAAGGTAAGTAATTATGCTTTCCCCTCTCCCGTCCGGGAACGAAACCCCGGCTCCGATTAAACCCGCGACTCGAGCACATCACGTGCTGTTCACGAACCCTCGCCGCAACATGGTTGACAGTTTGAAAGAAGTTCGGTTAGGAGAATCGCTTCGCTTCCTTGAGTGTTTGCTTGCTTAACGACCCCCAGAGGAAGTGTAGTAGGTGTTGGAGGAAGAGGATGAGGCCTGGCCCCAGGCGCTGTCGAAGTGCTGTACCATCTGCTGTCCGCTCTGGCGGTCGCCTGGCCAGCCGACAGCGGCGCGCTCGTGCGGCTCTCCTGAGCTGAGGTACATTTCTAGTGGCGTCGGTCTGGTCGAGGATGACTGCTTCGAGGACGACGACATGTACGCCGAGCCTTGGTGTGAATGCTTGGACGAATGCCGCTTGTTGTTGCTCTTGCTGGACTCTGGGTTAGGGTATTTTCTTATGGGCTGCGCAATGGCGGGACAGAGGTTGTATTGGGTACGGTGAGTCGGTGGGAGAACATGAATGAATGATGACTGTGTACCGAGACTACTTACCTTGAGTGGCCCATTGTTTCTGATGATATCAATACGATGGCGTTTGATAGCGTTATACTTCGAAGGCTTGGGCGAACGAGTTAATGCAGCTATCTTCGGCCGCTCGAAATCGTGTGTAAAAATGTTCTATCAGATGCGATGAAGTTCGTGTGGATAATAAAGCTTGGTCCGCTGTAATCGGATGGTCGTTGCTTTCAGGAGAAGCTCTCGGATCAAAGGGTTGTTCCAGTTACATCTTTATATATTCCCTATCTCCGCCATTCCAAAAACGAATGGTCTATACAGAACCTTTTGAGCCTCATTCCCTTATGGAACCCTTTTCGCGGCGTTCTACAGAAGGGACCAGAGCGCTGAGTGACACATTCATGCGTTTCGGATGTCGTTGCCTTACAGGGACTAAGTATCGCCCTTCTGTCCCTGGAGGATGTGATGCATTCCGGTAAAAGATGGGAGACCTGAGCGGAGCGCCCTTTGTTGTAATTGAGAAATGAGAGCAACGAGGGTGATTCCGATGGGAACGCGAGATACCGGAACGAAGTGTTTGTATGCTGCCTGCAGGAACCTGTTTTGACAGGAGGGGCTTAAGGACTTACAGAGTTCACCCTTAGATTGTGCATGTGGCCTGAAGTACTTCGAGGGCATTCAGAGCCCTTGGAATTTTCCCGTAACAATACACGTCTCGCACGTTCCCATAGTTTAGCTCGATGTGAAAGAGCACGCAAAGAGAGGGAGTAGCCGAAATGAATGCATTCGCGTAACATAGAGCCGACTACTCTCAACGCGAAAAGCTCGACAGGAGTGAAGTTGGCAATTCCGTTCGGTCATCTAAGTACTACAGATGTGTGCGCACAATTCCCAGCATGTAACGATTGAGGTAAAATCTGTCTTTAAGGTAGAAAGCGAGACCACGAGAAAGTTGATCTATCGGGGCTAGAAGGCCGTCGATCGATATCAGAGTACATCTATGGCCAGACTTGCTACTTCGTCCAGCGTTCATTTCCACATTTAGTCAATAGAAGAGTTTCGGACAGGAGACGCATTTAGTGTCTCAATTGAACTAAGCTAAACATTGGGCATGAGCGACTGTATCCTCGCTTTGCCTGAAAACTTGCTATAGAGATTGGTGAACCTGAGTAGGTCTCCAGTGTAAGAAATACGGTTTCAAACCAGCTTCATCAGTGTCGTTATCATCATCATTTCCAGCATCATTGTATCATAACTCGTCTTAGAAAGTCCATAGTGAAAATTGCCCTAAGTAGGCAAGGGTAATGGAAATCGAAATAAGATATTAAATCAATCAAAACAGCAACATCTGCATACTTGACTATTCCAACTCCTCTTCGCGCAGGCCTGTCTTTTTTGGGTGCGGGATAGACTCTAGGCTGCCGAGACTACCACGACGCCTCTTTGAAGGGTTAGGGTTGACAATCTGGTGGGTTTTCCTCAGGTGCGCCTTCAAATTGTCTGTTCGAGTGAACGTGGAATCGCAGTTCTTTACGTGACAGAGGATCGAAGGCCGGGCCCGATGCTTCTTCTTGTGTTTGTTCAAATATGCCCTGTTGGACTGTTTCGGTTTGAAACCACATTCATCGCATTTGATATGCTCCCCTGGCAAGTCGGCTGCGTTGAGCGTTGGAGTATCCAACACGGGCGACGAGCTGGGGTTGGGCTGCATTTCGAAGAAATTTTCTGCGGGAAGAAATGTGCTGAAGAAGTTGACTTCATCTGGTTGCATGGCTGCTACTGATGGTAGCAGACTGGTCACCCTTTGGCTTCTTATCGTCGCCGAGCGGTCAAGGCCGTGGCCTTTTTGAGCAACTAATTCAAGAGCAGGATTAATTACGGCCAAATCAATCCTATCTTGTACCGTCTCTACTCTCAGTTTGGGCACAGTACGGGAGCCCGTCTGCTGTCCAAATGTGGGTGGCAAGGTCGAGGAGGCGACAACGTCTCCTAGATTTGCCATGTTATTTACAGAAGCCAGCGTCTGGAAGCTATCGCTACCAGGGACGGTACCGTAAAGACTGAGACTGCGCTGATTTGAAACGTGGCCATGTGTATTGGCTTCTCCGTAGAATCCTCCTCCGCGATGGCTGGCTTTACTGCGTATACTCGCAGAGTTATGGCGACGAGAGATATAAGGTGTTTCTTCATGAGTAGACGATGATGGAGAAATACCGGTCGCTATTGAAATTCCGCTGGGACTGATTGATACTGTAGATAGTTCCGACATTGCGGACACCTCCGATGCTGAGCGCTGGTGTGCATACCCAGCATTTGCCCAGAGCTGTGACGGACTGTTTTCACAGCTTGATTCGCCAGACAATTCTGAAGCTGAAGGGCTCGAATCTATCTCGTAAAGTAGTTGGCTTTGTAACGGTTGATCCAGTCTAAATGCCGGCTGGCTGGACTGAGCTTGCTGACGGGCTGGACCAATTGGTTCCTGGCTATTGCCAGGTACTGACATATCCCAGAAATGAGCTGAGCACATTGGGCAGACTGATTTTTGCTGGGTCTCTTGCTGGTTATTTCCTAAGCTGTGGAAGACATTCTTCGATGCTTGCAGGAACCTTCGCCCGAAATGGTCTTTGTCCCACGAGCACCGTCTGCCACTTCGGACTCTGAACGATTCGTAACGGCAGCAAGTTGGGCACCAGAACGCTCCGTCGGCGAATTTCTTGCAGTGCTTTAGGTGTTGCAGCATCTCTTTGCAGCTTTCAAAACGCCTCGGACAAGCGGCCAACGGGCAACTGAATTGACCGTTTTGATGGCCGTTCTCAAGCAGATAGTACTCGAGAGCTCTTGCATAGAATCTGGCCTTGGCACAGTCGTCTAAAACCCCAGAACGAAACCTCAAAGTCAAGTTAGAACCATTGAAGGGCAAAAGACGGGCTGTGCTCAACCTACTCGCAATCTGGGTCTGGGGCATAGCCTGTCGCCATGCCTTCATGGTAAGGAGGGCGAAAGCGAGGTGTAGCTACCTGAGTCCATTGAGACAGCACCTCCTGTTTCAGTTGGTGATCATATGTGTATGTAACAAGTTGCTTTTCGTCCGATGCATTGCCACTCGAAAGCTCGTAGGTGGCATTGACCGGGGCGGAAGTGTCCGCCATCTCGTACATGTTTGAATTCATCATCCAGGAGAGAAGCACACCGAGCTTACACAGATAGCTGAGACTAAATGGAAGATATGGTAACTACTTGAATTTGCGTCTACGAACAGCGGTATTGACTTCATTTTGACAGAAGCAAGAGAAGATCGAAGGGACAAGACGGACGCAGGCACCCCCCGACGTAACCAAGAAGGGACAGCAGGGACATAGCAGAGGAGGGCACGCATCCGAAATCGCGTCGGCGAGGACTTTCTATCATCGTACAATGTGTTGTACATTCTCCCTCTTCTTCCCCTTATCCCCTCATTCGAGTCGATCATAAATTGGATATTCCGTATTCCTGGAGCTCTTGCATCCTCTCTGATTCGTACAATCGGCCGGGTACGTCGGATGTGTTGAGAAGGGCACCGATTTCTAGGATACGGGGAACCGATACTCGCTCATCGCCGTTCAACTAGCCGTAAGGTATCCAATCAGCAGATTCCCCAATACGCACAAACGATGAAGTGGAAAAAAGGCAACAGGAAGGTGTTGCTTGAAGTGCGGTCGGCCTGGTTGCCTTCTTGCGGCGGGGAACTGTTGAACGCGAAGGGACTTCATGCCGAGGGACGGCGCCCTGATCAGGGCACAATAGACTCGAAGGTACGTCAACTTGTATCTAGGCTGTATTAATTGGCACCCATGATCTCATGCTTTGTGCCGCCGTGTATAAGGGAGCTCCCTGGGATAACGCATTAATAATGCTTGCTTACACTTACCCTAATTCCCCTTGTAGCATTATAACTGTGTTAGAGCCTCGGTGACGGTGTGGGGGGACAAGCCAAGATATGGGAAGGGCGCTGTGAACAAAGTAAGGGCAACATGAATGCTTATGTTGATAGCGAAGGTAATACGTAACGATCTGGTTGTAAAATATTTCAAAAGCTTTTACAAGAACAAAATTATCAAACACTTGACATTACCATAGCTGATACTTATACCAAAAAATGGATAATGACGAGTAGTTATAAAGCCCCCATATGGGGGCAAAATTCGCAATGGGGCGGACGAGAATAGAATCAGAGCCACGGTGGCGGTGAATGCTATTTCTTCATATGTAATAGTCCTACGAAGACGCTAGGCATTGCCTCTGAAGTTGAACACAGGACGAGCCTTTAGAACACTGGTAGGGCGAGATCGGGGAGGATCTACCTAAGCCGGAAGGAGTAGAGAGGCGATAGGGCACGACAAACCTACAGACAGGCTTCATTGCCTTCCTCTTCGGAATGACATAGGCATCTGGATGGCTACTGCCTGTAGGACTGCATGTGGATTTACAAGGGTAAAGGAGGGGTAGGGCTGGAGAGGTCACTTGGATTACCTCGAAGAGATGAGGGATGAGCGTAGGCTAATTCATGATTTATCTGTATTATAGCGTAGCGTTTTCAAATCGAACCGTTTCAATCGTAGCTTAATTATGCCAGGCAATGGGCCTAAGGCCAGAAGCTCGTCTGGTCCGGAATCGTAGACTAACATGCTTCGTAAGTTTACTGTGATGGTTTCCAGCGTGGGGAGGAAGACGGATGGGCGTATGACGGCGAATGTGGCGTCGACACGATGGTATGGTGAAACCAAGATGCATATGGCACCACACCTCTACGGGACAACGTTGCATCCTCAAGGCACTACTCTCCAAGTAGGCGGAGCGTCTAGTTTTTTCAGTCAACTGATGATCCAAGCCTCTACGCAGCTCTATGTTTGGAGAGGGCTGTGGTAACCCAATGTCTCACGGCATAGATCACGCTACCAAGTGGAGTGACTATCACCGGGAGAATGTAGAGCTCGTAAAGGTCAAGTTTATTTCGGCATCCTGATATTGTAGCGTGTGATAGTGCAAAAGCATGGCGTATAACTATATTCATATACCGTTGGCGAAATCTTCGTCAAGCAAAGACATAGGGAGCGTCAGCATAGCAAAGCTGCACTTAGAATGTCCATGGCGTTCTCGATCGCAGACTCTCTCGAAGAGGTAAAGTATTATATTGCCCTTGAAAGCGCCCTGTCATATATGCCTTCTGGTGTAGGGACACCTAACAAGGCCACATGTAGTCCATGCAACAACTGTGAGTGTCCCAAAGGTCAACAGTTGACCAAACCACATATACTTGGCAACTAGCTAAGGCGCTACTCTGAAAGACGCATCTACGATATCTTAGACTGAACGCCAATACCATGAGTGATCATATAGCGAGCACGCAGAATAGCCCCTACGCCATTAAGCATCTTCAAATCAATTGATAAATCCAGATGCAAGAATATCTAAGGGGACCGTTACTGGGTGCATACTGATCTAAAGTTATCCTAAAGTGTAGGTAATCATTAACTCGAGGTTATTTGGAAAAGCTTGGCTAAAGATGTGTGATGAATACCGACGGCCCTTGATATGCTCCAAGTCATCCTCCACAAAAGCCTTGATCCATCTGTAAGGGGTATTACTATTATTGCGAGCAGTTGTCCTCATAACTTCAACCGTACAAGAAAAGACGAGAAAATAGTCACCTCTCGGGACATTACAAAACCTGAGGACAGGACAGGAGGCACGTGTTACTTCCACATCTCCCATGATGAACAATAAGTAAACCGGTAGAAATATTGTATTTCAAAATACCATCTGCGCCTCTCTACGAGTATCTTTCCGCTTGGGCAGGTTCGAGGACCCAAGACCATCCAAGCTGTCCCGGGGTCGTTTGAATATTTCCGGATGAACCTTGCGAATGTGGCTAGTGAGGTTGTCTTGCCGCGTAAAGGTTTTGTCGCAGTGTTCGCAAGGGATCACATTGTTCTGGTGGTTCTTCAGATGCTTCCGCATGTACGCCCGCAGGTTCTCGATCCTACCACTGGGCCTGAAGTCGCAGCCGACATGGTGGCATTGAAGAAGCAGGTCCGGCCCGGAAGACATAGAGCTAGGAGAGGTGTCGCTGTTGGACTGAGAGGGCACAGACGTGGATGGCGAGGGTTGGACTTCCATGTTCGTTTGTGGCACGAGAGATCCGCTAGGAACACTGGGATGATTGAACGGGAAGATCTCATTAGGCTGGGAGCTGATGATTGGGGTAAAACCGGCCATGCCTAGATCGGCCATGTCCGCCGGAGGACCCAGAGTTTCGCCCTCGTCGAGCAGCCTATTGAGCACCCATTCTGGGGGCAACTGTGAGTTTGACACGGACTGCCGTGTGTCGACTGTCAGGAGCGGCACGTCTCCGCGACGATTGACTTGGCTCCCCTCTTTCGGGGTCGGAATCGGTTGCGGAGTGATGGCTGTGATGTCGGCAGGAAACTGGCGACCTAACACCGGAGAATCTGTCGTGTGATTGGTCGGCGTGGGAGAGATGTCGCTAGAATAAGCCGACCGACCTAACGATGCCGAAGATAGCTCAGAAGGAGATACTTGGTGACAGGGTGTTTGCAGAACAGGTAGCCCATTGTACGATGGGTGCCTGGGTGTGCCTAGGTTGCTCATGTAGTTGGAATTTCGAGCACTTAGTTCGGGGATCATAGTCGGCGTTGGAAGCTCATAGGGCTCACAGTACTCCGTGGCAGTTGCGGACTGTCCGATTACGCCGAACTGGTGTCCAGATTCTGTGGGTGGCATGCGAGGCTCAAGTGGTGTTAGTGGACCATTGCCGAGCGCACCATTCTGGGATACATGGCAATCGCAATAGCAGCGCGGCATCCCGGCCTGGCCCGAGACTCTCTGCAATATTTTCAAGGACTTTTGGTATAGTTTGCGTGCGATGTTGACTCTATCCCACGAGCACTTTTTCTTGGAGACTACCTTGAAAGATTCGACCCGCTGGCATGTTGGGCACCAAAACTTGCCATTTGGGAAGAGTTTACAATGCTTCAAGTGTCGAAGCATGTCCTTGGGATCTTTGAAGTCTGTCTCTGGACAGAGCTCCATGGGGCACCGACACAGAGAGCCTTCTTGCCTATTCTCAAGAAGGTAGTATTCGAGAGCCCGACTCCAAAATCGGCTTTTGTAGCACTCATCGAGCACTTCCAGACGGAAACTACGCAACTGTCAGCAGGGATACTGGCAGTTACAACGACGGATATAGGGAAGAGGACAGGGTAGCGGAAGAATATCCTTACGAGCAGACTTTTTCTGGCACATTTGGAGACGAAACATAATCTTGAAAAGGAGGTGGCGAGGGGGGACCCGACAGCCAGTCATACATGAGTGGTTCATCTGGGCTAGGAAACTGATGCATTGACTGCGACTTCACACCTGATGCTTGAAGATCGCCATGTTTCGGCGAATGGCCATTCGAGCCGTGCCAGCTGAAATTCATGATTCTTCAGCTCTGAGATAGACCTTAAGTCAGATATAACTTGATATCAAAACAAGAGTGCTGCCAAATATTGGTAGTTCAGATGTTGGTTCGGTTATCATGGAGATGGAAACAACGGTCACATTTCCCCAGAAACGAAGCATGCGGGCGAAAGCTCCCATTTTGTTGGCGCCTGGAGGGACTAAGCCGAAGGGTCTGTGGAGTGCCGAGACGGGGGATCGAGCTGTACGTCAAGTGCCGCATTGAGTCGTCATGCTTGCTGTGACTCTATCTACAGTGAGATGACCATCGTGTCGCCCTTGAAGTCCCCTTCGCAGTTCGTAGCGTCGGTTCCCTAGTCTTGCCAATATTGAAGGATTAGGCATACTAAGGGCCATAGCGAGGCTGTAGGGACTGCCAGTGTGGCTCGCCAGGGCGCAGTCACCGAGGTATCCGAATCCGAGCGGGGGGGCACGCCCAATCAACAAGCCATAGGCATCTACGAAGCTTCCAGGTGGAAAAAAGGCAGCAAGAGGGCACTGCCCGAATGCATTGGCTTTAGTTGCCTTCCTGGCGACCCATTCCCTCCACCCATGCGTACTGGCCCAGTTGCTTTATGCATAGCCAATTGTGTCCAAGTTAGACTTCGGTGGGGAGTCTAACTTTCTCAAGGGCCCTCGGCAGCATAGGGACCCGTGTCAGGCATCCTGTTCGAAGACTAGCCCTTGTAGATCAGATTGCGAGAATGCCATCGTGGCCGCGATCGGAGTAGGGAATTATAGGCAGCTCAGGTGTCCAGCTTTATTGGGACGCTAGGGGACGGCATTGTAGCCTCCATCACAAGCGGGGAAAGCTTGACAAAAGGGCCCATGGGACCTTACGCATGAATGTAAAGGTCAAAGGGCACGGTGAGGGAGACAGGGAGAAGGACAGCTCGTGGTCGACTAGATATAGGACGAAGACAGGCGAGGGGACATGAGGGAAGAGACTCGTACATTTAATACCCCCGAGAAGCTGCACAGGTTTCTAACAAGCCCGCAACGCCAAAAATAGAACTGAGGGGACATGAACTGAAAATAGATCAGAGCCGGCATGCCCCAGTCTTTGGTTACTGGCATCCAATCCCGAGAGTGGACTACCGATGCCACACATTGCGAGAGCACATGAAATTTGGAACGATGCATGACCTCCAGGCACATAGATAGAGATAATGAGAGCACGGCCGGATCAAAATGTTGCCAAATATAGACCATTGGGCAACTGGAAGACAGTGATCCGGTTTAGAGGCTTCTTGATAGTACATACTCAGTAGGTTGGCGGTGATGGCGCATGGTAGGCTTGGGGGCGGTCGTAACCTAAGCTCGTAGTGGGCCATCGACCCGGTTGGGGCGGAGGCGGCAGGATCTTGACCGAGAGCAGTTCACACTCTCTCTGCCTCGGCCCACTGTCTAGAGAGTTGACAGGAGCTTCTAAAAAGCACAGCTGCTTATTCCGCCCAGCTGTCTTGCGTCATGCAAATGGAGGCCGTACGTACTGAGTACAAGGGTACGCTCTTGGCTAGCTAAGTACCCAGGCTAGCATGAGGCCCAATAGGCTCGGGTATCTGGATTAAACAATAGGCAGGCTGTGTCATCTTGCTTACAGGAGCATTTAGGAGAGGAGACACATAACGGCTCAATTGGACGATTTGGGGGGATAAGACGGCACATCTCTCCTCATGTGTATAGGTAGGTAGTGATAGTGGCTGCATGCATCTCCATACCGTCACATTGCAGGCTTGATCCGGGCTTTGACACGTAGCTGGCGTCCTTGACGAGTGTAATCATCATCCTCCCATCAAGAGGGGCCCTCTGGCGGCAGCAGCATGGGATGATCTATTGGGTTATGCAGAATACAGGCTCCTGGGTGTTGACGACGTTGCTCAACTACGAGATACATGAGGTTGAATGGGTGTCCGTCAGCTGTCAGCTATCTGCCGGCTGTCATCTTTGCATGGAGTACCTAGGTACATATCAGTAGGTTCCTATCCATTTGGGCTATAAGGATACACAGGTATATGCATCTGTCGGGGAATACCTACATATGGGGGGCCCATGAAGTGGAGTCCCTTATCGATAGATTGCTGTCTTCTGAAGACGTCTACGCCGCGCAGGTAGGTACTTAGGTACACGGGCATATGCGAACGGCATCCACCAACTCCACTACCCGTACCCGTACCCGTACCCCATTCATCAGTTCTCCTTGTAGCTACACGACGCCAACCTGAAAAGATCGATCTATCTAGGTATTTTCCCATACATCACTTATACACCAAGGCTTGCGATTCTACCATGGCCGATATTGCGAGCATTGAGGAAGATATTAAGCAGTTCCGAGAACAGGTCCGTGCCGCTACCTATCCCCCGATGATGAATACGAGGTAGAACTAGGAAGCTGACAATCACCACTGTCGATTAGCTTGATGTCGTCGAAGCGGGCCTCAGAGACGACCCCAATAATGCAGAACTCCTCGCTCTCAAGTCTGAGTTAGATGATGCGCTTTCGCTGCTGAACGAAACACTTGCTGAATACAAGCCGACAAAGGCATCCTCGGGGCCGCAAGCGTCGCCGCCACCCCCGCCGCCAGAGCAACCCGTCCAGGAGAAGTGGTCGCGCGAGAACCATCCCGCCTTCAAGAAGCAACCCCCCCCAGAGGATAAAGACGTAGACGCCGGTCCCGTCAACTACAAGGTCAACGACAATGTCATGGCGAAATGGGTCTCCGGAGACAAGGCCTTTTATCCCGCCCGCATCACCTCCATCACCGGCTCCTCTACGGCCCCGTTCTACGTCGTCAAGTTCAAGAGCTACGACAACACGGAACAGTTGCGCGCCAAGGACATCCGCCCCATAGCCCAGAAGAGAAAGGCCGACGGAACTCCCGTCGGTACCGCCAGTCCCTACACCGCGCCGGCTCAGCAGTCGCTGCCGCCGTCATCCACCTCCGCCCCGGGCGTAATATCCGCCGCAGCTAGTATTAACCCCGAGCTGGCCCAGAGGAACAAGGAGGAAGCCCTAAACAACACGGCCGATGCGAAGCCAAAGGCTAAGAAGATCAAAGCCAAGAAGGAGCTCGAGGCCGGCAAGAACAAATGGCAGGAGTTCAACAGCAAATCAAAGTTCGCCAAGGCGAGCAAGTCCAAGAAAGACAGCATGTTTCGCACGCCAGAAGGTGTCCATGGCAGAGGTAAGTCGCTTGGCCTCTTTCTCCTCTAGTCTCTATATACCCGCTTGCTAACCTGCATCTCACCATCACAGTTGGTTTCACGGGCTCAGGACAAGCCATGCGCAAGGATCCCTCGAGGACCCGCCATATCTACCAAGCCAATGAGGATCTGGACTAATGCGAGTCTGCAGACAATTTTTTACGCGAACTCTCGTTGCGGTGAGAACCGTGGGATGATGTGTTGTCTGATCTGATAGTCTCATGGTTGGTGTTGGGCGTTTGGGGACCGGTTCTAAGGCTTTGTTTCCTCTCTCCCTCTCTCTTAGTCACATAGTCAGTATGCTAACGTGTATATGAGTGGGACGCCGTGTCGTGCTACAGTCACTAGATGGTCTGCTGGGGCGTCCGAACGACAATCAAGCTATGTTAATAAAGAGCGAAGTCACTCCTACTACCCTCGGTCTGCTCTGTATCGTTGATGTGCTAAGTGCTTGTTGTATGCAGGGTATACTGTCTATCTAGTCAGCCTACGCAACTGCGAGCCTCCTTCCAGCTGCCGGTTCAGTCTTGTCCGTCTATTTTCGCAACTGATATGCTATCCGTTTATGTGATATGATTGCTCGAGTAGATAAAGGACCTAACCGCCCATTGTACACTATGTAATACATTTTGTCATCATTAAAACAAGGCTTCCATCCTCCCCCCTTCATCATGACATGTCATATCTACCTCGGCTCCAGCCCAATCTTAGAACCCACTTGCCGCGCGATGTCTATGAAAGCTTTCCCCCTATGACTCTCAGGCTCCGAGACCACCGTGGGCTTGCCCCGCTGTCCATCGTCTCCCACGTTCTGGTGCAAGGGGATATCGCCTAGTAAATCGAGCGAATGGCCTCGACAGAGCTCCTTCACGCGCTCGTTCGAACCGAATACGGCCGTGTCGGTGTGGCAGTGGGGACAGTTGAAGAGGGACATGTTCTGCACGAGACCCAGGAGGGGGATGTCCACCTTTTTGAACATGTTGATTCCCTTTACGGCGTCTTTGATCGCTAGGGTGTGCGGGGTTGTTACGATTATGGAGCCTGGGGGTTCCAGAGGTGTTAGTTCGGGATTTCCTCCTTTTTCGTATATCATTGATACAGGGGGAGGTGGAGGTGGAGGTGGTTGTAGAGGAGCTTAAAGGAGGTTCGTGGAGAGGGTATTGGAGTATTACCGTCTAGCACGATCTGTTGCGTCACGCTGAGCTGCGTATCGCCTGTGCCCGGGGGTAAGTCGAGCACGAGGACGTCGAGCCCGCCCCATTCTACCTCGTGCAGGAGCTGCTGCAGGGCTTTCATCACCATCAGCCCGCGCCATACTACTGGTGCGTCTTCACCCACGAGATAGCCCATCGACATTGTCTTGACGCCGTAGTTGGAGAGAGGGAGGAGTTGGTTATCTATTTTGCTTTCGAGTTAGTAGATTTGATTTGGATGATACATATTCTTATTCGCAAAAGGGGTTCTAAGGGAGAGAGGTGTTGGGTGTGTGTGTGTGTGTGACGTACTAGATGATAACCGCGGCTCCCCTGAGAGGTCGAACAGAGTAGGTATAGAGGGCCCGAAGATGTCTGTGTCTAGTATCCCGGCGCGGTATCCCATGCGCGCGAAGGCTAGAGAGAGATTCGCTTTCACGTAAAATTGGGTTAGTCAGTCTGAATAAGTTAGGTAGGGGGTAGGCTTGAGTGGCCAAGTGAGTGAACGGACTTGTAGACTCACCCGCAACTGTGCTTTTCCCTACGCCCCCCTTAGCCGATGATACAGCGACTACTTTGGCGACATCTTTGATCCCCCGCCTCTCGGGGAGGCCCCTTTGCATACGGGGGATAGAACCCGTCCGCGGTAGACCCTAGATGGTGTTAGTCGAGAATTGAAGTTGTCGCGAGCATATTGATTTTTTCAAAGTTACTTACTAAAGGGTTCTCATGTCGCAGAGGTCTTAAAGTGTGAAAGAGTCGGACTGATTCTCCTCTCATTCTGAGGGGTTGATATTGAAGAAATTCGGTAAATATTCCTTCATTCAAGTCGACTTATACAGAGTGTGACTTGTAAGCATGAGATAGATTAGATTCAATTTTGTCTTCCTCAAGGGATTAGTCGTTGGCACTTACTTGACCTGAATATTTGATCACTTGTTTAATTTTTTTAGGAGATTCAAGTATTTTACATGAGATTCGTAAAAGACATGTCTGGTAATTAAGGATCGTCACCTCATGATGGATAATTTAGATAGAAGACGATTATGAAGAATGACTTGCGGTTAGACCTACTTGGTACTTGGTACTTGGTACTTGGGTGGATACCTCGACCGCTGGCGCTGATCATCGGCCCCACTATCTCCCACTATCTCCCACTATGAATACTGCCGTGACTGACCGCTAAAATTTTCCTAGGCAAGTTACTCGGACAAGCGCATCTTCATACCTGCATCCTAGTCGCACACGAACGAAGAACTTTAACGTCACTCAATCGACTTGCGTTCCTTGCCGTGGAAATGGGGGTGAAGCGCGGTCATGCCCGTGAACTGGCCGACTTGGTTGAACGGCCCGTAAAAGGTACATACTCTATCAATCTTCCCATTCATATGTCTGCGCATGCACAACACCCCAACGGCTTGGCCTGATTCTTACATAATTGATCTGGACAGACTACGATCCCGAGGCAGACGTGGCTCTCAGCGACGACGACCCGAGCGGCGACGAAAGTAGCGACAATGAACCTGCCGGAACCGAGCATTACGCCGCTGTCGGGTATGTGCTGTCGCCATCGGCTCTGTCAGTCCATCTTCGCGTACTAACTCTTTTGCCAGCAAGAGTAAACTCCGTCGTTATGAACCCGTAAACCTAGGACCTCAATATCGAGGGACGCGAGTCTCCCGCGAAGCGTTGGAAGCCGAAGACGACGAGGAAGATGAAGATTTAAATGAGAAGGACGACGAGGGCGAAGAGGAAGAGGATGGCTCATCCGACTACGAAGACGCTCGCGAAGAATTCGATGATCCTGACGCCGCTGACCTCGAGGCTGACCAAAAAGGACATGAGGACGATGAAATAGACAGCGACGATGCTGTCGGTGAGGCCGACTGGGAGAAATTTAAGAAGTTCGCTAACGGCCGATCCAAGTCTACAGCCAAACAGAGCGGCCATGCCAAACGGCCGACCGCTGCTGATTTCATGGGGTCGGGCAGCGAAGAAGGAGAAGAGGAAGAAGAGGGGGAAGAAGACGAGGACGAGGACGAAGAGGAAGAAAGTGATGACGAGGAGGGATCGTCCGACGACATGAGAACCGGTGGCTTTATTGACGACGAGGCGGAGGAATCCGACGATGACGATCTGGATCTCTCTGGCGACGAAATCAGGCTGTCGGATGATGGCAGCGCGGATGACAGCGAAGAAGATGGAAACGATGATGCCGACAGCGAAGATAATGAAGACGAGGATGAGGACGAGGGAGAAGAAGAGACGGATAGGAAAAAGAAACCGAAGCGCTCAGCCGACACTGGAATAGCGGCATCGGTCAGAGAAATAATGGGCGAACAGAGCGTGGTTAAATCGCTGTTAAAGACTGTGGACGCAGATGTGCAGAAAGGAAAGGCTGTGCAACGTCAGCGGAAGGGTTTCGATGCTCTACTCAACGTCCGTATACGCCTACAGAAGTCGGTAAGTTGGTTGTGCATTTGCGGGAGTCACAGCATTATATCACATCGCGAGACAGAGACGAAGTCTCTCCTCACATTTGCTATGTGTGCCCTCATACAATTTGAGCATTACTGACCTGATATTCTAGATCATTGCCGTGAACTCCTTCGGTTATGCAGATAAGCCAGAAGATCAGGCGGCGGAGCCCTACGAGGCAGCAGAACGATCTGCTCTACAACTCTGGAACGCCCTCGACGACTTCCGGACAAGCATTCACAAGGGCAAGAAGCGGAAACATGCGGACACAGACGATACATCAATTACGGCCTTGTGGGATAGGATGCAGGTTCACGAGAAATATCAGTCGACGAGGAGAAAACAAGTTCTGGAGAAGGTAAGCCTCACTTAGTGGTATACCATCATACAATCACACGCTCTCTGACTCTGATATCGCCTTAGTGGTCTCGAGACGCCAAGAAAACAAGTATAATTGCTGGCTCGGGCAATAAGTTCACAAGCAACGCCGAGAAGCCCCTTACCGCCATGCTCAGTGCCGAGTTGGATGCTCCAGAAAGGCTTATCAAGCGCACACAGACACCGTAAGTTTCCTCTTAGGACGTTGCTCGTGGGCTACATGGAAACGGATTGTTAACTTTTGGGATGCCATAGTCGATCATGCGCGCCTTTTCAGGTTGCTTGGAAAGTCAATGAGGACGCTTCTATTTATGATGATGCCGACTTCTACCAATTACTCTGTAAGTCCATTAGGACTATATGATGCTCTACAGTATCATGTCAAGAAGCCATGCCTTAGTTTACATGGCGTGTATAAGGACTTGTACTGATTTGGGTTCATGTAGTGAAAGAACTGGTTGGTCAACGCTCCGGCGACGGTTCTGGAACCGGGCTACAAGCCGCGACCATTCGCTATGCGGCCGCGAAAGAAGCGAAAGCGAAGCGACACGTGGATACAAAGGCTAGCAAAGGGCGAAAAATGCGATTCGTGCCCATTCCTGTAAGTCTGCCCATCTTTCGTATTCATAGCGCACGTGCGGTGCTGACACGCCTGTTTAGAAACTCCAAAATTTCATGGCGCCCGAAGACAGGCGGGGCTGGGAACAGAGCGCAATCGACAGATTCTTCGGCACACTGTTTGGCCAGAAATTGGTCTTGAATGAGGAAGAAGCAGAGTCGTCCGATGAAGAGATGGGCGGTGTTTCAGTGGAAGACCAAGGGCTACGGCTCTTTAGAAATTAAAGTAAATAGATTCTGTGCGCCTACACCCATACACAGTAGTAAATAGCATGTCGGGTGAGTGGGAGCTTTGGGACTCCCAGAAAAGGAAACCGGCATGACCTTGGATCAGCATTGATCGACTGCATGCTTGAGATCTCCAGCCCACAAAAAGACCACTGATAGCAGATCTCAACTTCGGCTCCTCACTGAATACGAGGTGGAGGCATTCCACAGCCCCTTATATAGCCTATGACCTTGGACCATCACTGATCTGAGAAACTCTGATTCACTTCTTTGCTGGCTCATTCGAGTAGTTCTTCACCGTCAAAACGATTGCATTCTATAATGATATGACGAACTAATCGCGGTCGCACCGAGAGCATTCGGATTTCATAGGTTACCTCAGCCTCGATCTCCGATCGCACGCCTGTCCGTCCGCGGCTGTTTTCAATTCCCGTCCCGCTGATACTACCTACGCAGCTCTTATTCGTGCCGTCGCAGTCTCCTGCCTGTACAACGAGTAGACCTCATCGCTTTGCAATATCGAAGCCTCGGCTCGACAAGAATGCACTCGGACGCAACGTGACTTGGCTGGCTGCAATGCTTCGCAACGGGGACTAAAACTCCGTCGAGTCACGATGCCATCAAAGGAAAGACGGCCGCTCGCGCGTGCGGTAGGGTTAGCACCATGACCACCGTCTCTGCGGGTGTTAAGCCTTGTCATTAGCTCGATAAGGATCTTTCCTCTATGGCAGACGTGCTAGCGTATTCTGGTCCTTCCTACCATACCGACAGGTGTGTCTTACTCTCACTATCATCACGCAGGTACTCACGAACCGGATACCAGGCGATAGGGGTGTAGATCGTAACCCACTCGCTGCATCTGTCATATTTTGCCTCCGCCAGGTGGTATACTCTCGCACATGACCAATAGCGGGGTTTGCCGCTCATCCGCAAGTCGCAATAGAAGCGTGGATCGGCCATGGCTCGACTTATTAACAATGAAAAAATCACTGCGAACTCCAAAAGATCACCGCCGGGGCCTATGCTTTGGGAAGTTCGATGGGACGGAGTGATGTTTGTCGAAAGCCACGCTATCAACTTCTACGAACGATGTGCGAGTCATGTGTTGAGGGTTGCGACTTGCGAGTGACGTTACCTTTTTCCCATGCGGCGCAATTCAAGCTTGGGCGGTTTCGACTTGCGGGTTAGCTAACGAACTTCTGATTTGAAGCATTTCGGCGCGCATCGCGACAATTTGCAGCCGTGGCTCCCCCCTTGGCGTAGCATTAGTCCCCAAAATGAGGAACATTGCCGAAATTGTTGGCCACGCAGGAACCGCCAGGTGCATCGTTGTTGGCGAATGTCTTTAGCAGGGGCTTTATCCTAAGTGACGACCGGCGCTTCCTCGGGCATCAACCGAGCTTCCTGATTGGGAGCTCCTGGGCTTGATTAGTCTCGAGATGAGATGAACGGGGGGATGCGATTGCACGAGATGGGTAAGGGGTCTCGTTCAAGCCACCAATCAAGCGATGCGATGCTCCCAATCGACTTCGTCGATCTTCGAGAGTGCCACTCACGCGGCTTGTGCAGGTACACGGCGTCGATCATGTGGCGCGGCGATCTATCCCAAACTTTTGGCATTCTTCAAGACATTTTGTAACTCAACTTTACATGCACAAGGCCACGAAGGCGGCTCGTCCTACACGGGGTCCTTTGCACGAGGTTTAGTCGCACCTTGAGGCTGACCTTGGCTTGTGTGTCGTTTGATCAGACAGTACTGTCGGGGCGTCATGCCTCTTCCTTTCATCCCAGCTCTGTCTTCTTAATACCGAATACTAAGTGGTGTAGTAGTCATGGACATCAGTCCCACATGCCGGTACTTGATCGATCCTTGGCCCTACTATAGCACATACTAATTATTGGTGCAGGAAGACGTTGTTTCATTGACGACCCCGTTGGACGTCTGTCGGTCTCGGCTCGCTAGACTAAGTCTCCCCACAATGGCACCCTCTTGCGTGAACATGCGAGCGACCCTCATGCCCCGACAAAAATAGACCTTATTGCTTATTACTTACATATGGCATTGGAAACTCCCTAATAAGGCGCCCCGTCCAATCCAAGCCTTGTGCCAGGGGTGCCTCGCAAAACATGCCGTCGATTCTTCATCGCAAAAGTTTTTACTTCCGGCTTTACGCCCCAGGGCCAGCAGCAAGTGAAACAGTTGCGGCTAAGACATGGCAGGATACCTCGTGAATCTCGCCCACTCATGCCTACTGCGACTCATTCCAAAGGGAGGATAGGTCCAGAAACCCGACAGGTGATTCATGTCACTTCACGCTTCGGCGATTAGACACATTGCAGAAAACCCCCCGATCTCGAGCTGGCATCAGCGCCAACAAAGGTAGGTCGTCGTAGCTAGTATCCCAGGTTTGGTAGGTAACTAGTTTCCCCCTTTCATCGAATGGTCACCATGAACTCCACAGTACGCATCTTATTTCCTTTTCCTCATGCTGCTAGTCGTGGTTCAGATCACGCTCCGGGGAGCTCTAGACCCGTGGCTCTACTACCAGACCTACCCCATGCGCACAAGGTTGGCCGAATCCTTGTCTTTCGACTTGTCTTCTTTGCGCCCATGAGAACCTTCACTTCCATCATCGGCGCCGTTGTGCATGAAATAGGCGACCCTCTCACCGTCTGACCCCGTCTCTCGAGGCTCGACACTTTTGATATAAAGACGTGGACCCTTCTTCATCAAGTCATGATCTTCGCTGCTCTCCCATCACGACACAGTCCTTTCCAACCATCCAGAGCATAGCTGCTCATATTCACTCCTTCACTTGATTTGACTTGCATTGTACATACTTCGATCCTTATATATATATATATACGCATATACATATCTTCATCATGTTTGCCAAATTGCTATCTTTGGGACTTGCGGCCGCGTCTGTCGCCGCTGAAGCCGTACCAGGTTATGGCGGATACTATGTCAAATGGCAGGAGAACTTCAACGGCGCCGCCGGCTCCTTGGTGAACGAAGGCAACTGGAATATCATTGAACTTGGCGCGGGTCAGAGTTCGAACAACGAGCGGCAGGCGTACACTAGGTCAAACCGTATGTGATTTCACGATTCTCATTTCACTCGTATTGAAAGAATCCCGTGGGAACTGCTTATGAGATGACAATATCTTCCTTAGCTGCTCCCCTTCCTATCTACTTCGGAAGAGTGGTGACTGATTATCCCATGCGCAGTAAACCATCAGCTCTCGGGTGGCGCCACGCTACAGATCGTCCCCCTGAACAACGGCGGCTGGACCTCGGCGCGCCTCGAGTCCAAATACGTATTCACGCCCACGGATGGCCAGCGGACCATGATCGAAGCCAAGATCCGCTTCGGCAACAACGCGCAGGCCAACAAGCAGGGCCTCTGGCCGGCCTTCTGGATGCTCGGCGACTCGATCCGGCATGGCACCCCCTGGCCGCAGTGCGGCGAGATCGACATCTCGAGACGGTCAACGGCATCCTCACGGGCTACGGCACCGTCCACTGCGACGTCGCGCCCGGTGGTGTTTGTAACGAGTTCAATGGTATTGGGGGCAATATTGGTATGGGGGATAATGGATGGCATACCTGGCGCGTTACTATTGATCGGACCCCTGGCAACTGGGTTGATGAGAGTATTACCTGGTATAAGGACGGCGCGCAGTTCATGCAGGTTACTGGTGGCCGCATTAACAATGTTAATGTGTGGAACTCGCTCGCCACGACGCCTCTTTATATCATTCTCAATGTGGCTGTTGGCGGCGACTGGGTAAGTGAAGCAATGCTTCCGTATTTTTTCTTAGACACCATATCGTCATCATTTCCGTGCCGTCGGTATATGAATAACTGCTAACGTGGATTTGATGATGATTAGCCCGGTGCGCCTAACGGCAATACCCTCGGTAGCTGGGGCAGCGAGATGGAAGTCGCTTACGTCGCCCACTACGAGTCTAATGGCGCTCGCGTCGCCAGTTTCCCGCATGCGAACCTGACGACGACGACTTTTCATCACTAAATTAACACGTGTTGAGTCAACATCGAGTCGTTTGAGTCCCGTCTCGTCATCAAGTATTATTCCTGTCTCACCGCGCTTCACTCTTCCCGCATAGAAGTCTGACGATGTTCTATCGCTAAATCATTCATTTTGAAGCGGCCTTTTGTTGCTTTTTATCGTGGATGTCTTCGCGCTTTGTTCTTTTTCGCTCGTTTTTTCGCATCACGCATGGCTTATGATATGCATGTCAGGGCGCGGCGAGAGGAGTTCTGGGTGAACTGGCATGGCATGGCATGGCATGGCATTGACATATTATATGTTAGGGAGTTTTCGCATTACATACCCACACTCGCTTTGCTTTATTGATTACTTGCTGATTTGATATTTTTTTGCGTCTTTGGTGCTTTTCTACGCTTCTATTAACGCATTCTTTGCACATATTCATTAACCGACTTTGAACATACTTACTCTTCTTCCTGTATATGCTTTCGATATTGCCTGTGGGTAAGTATATACGCATGTATATATGATATATATATTTATACCATTGACGTCGTTAGGACTTGTACCCCGTTTTGCGTGCGCACTTTGTTTCACGTTCAGCGTGTGCCCCTGTATTATGTATTCATCGAGGTTGTTGAAATTAAAGCTATTCTTCCCTCAGTTATTTAAGATATACTAGCAGACCCTGGAGGCTAGTGGACTTCGCCACGGTCGTTTATAGAGTCAAGTCCGCCTGCAAGGCCAGAAGTGGTCCAAAAGGACCTTCAAAGACCTAGGTAGCTATAGAATATTATTGTTGAGTTGAAGTCACCTTCCAAGGCTAGTCTTCACTCTATTTACAGTAAAGCTTTCTACCTCGCAGTCCACCAGTATATCTTAAATAAGCGAGGGCTCAATAGCTTCAACTTCACTACGATAGTCATAGTGCCGATAGCCTTAGCTACACCCCGAATCCCGCGGACAAACGGCGCAAAAGGTGTTCAGCGCATTTAGCTTGTGTAACAATTACCATGGCCACCCGATTAGGGCAGGTGGCTGAAATCAGCTGACTTCTACCGCCGACAAACGTTATCGCGCCTCATTGTAAGATTGGCTACATATCCCCGCACTCAAAACCTACTGAGTTCACGGACATATTGTTGTGTTTTCCCTATCTGTGCGGTGCCTTCAGTCATGGACCCGGTCACGGCGCTGGGTCTGGCTAGTAATATTTATACCTTTGTCGAGGTGGGATTCAAGGTTGTTCGCCAGTTCAAAGATTTTCGGCGAAATCGGCTCGATGAGACTCGAGACAATGCCGAGCGACGCATCATTGCGGAGCAACTGAGGAATGTTTCTAGCAATCTCATATCGGACGGGCCTCCTGCACTGGTGGCTCTTGGGGTTGAATGCAAGAGGCTGTGCGATGAGCTGCTAGTGATTTTAGATAAATTGTCCGTGAAGAATCCGGATTCAACGCGCGAACGACTTGGGGTCATCTTCAAGTCGTATGTGCGGTCACCGGATATTTCTTCATTGGAGAACAGACTAGATCTATACCGAAGGCATTTGGTAATTGGTTTCTTGCAAACTTTAAGGTATGTGGCATAATTGCAGCCAGATCGCTCCCCTATCTACGAAGAGACACGAGATTGCTAAAGATGAACAAGGGATGACCAAACAAACTTTGGCGCGAAGTTGGACAATATACAGCTTGAGCTCTCCCAGCTGAAGGACTCCCGATCAAAACAACTCACCGAGCTCCGTTCAGATTTACTTCAGGCGCTGAAACTCCAGGAGCATGCCGCTTCTCAAGTATCATTTGACAAAATTGGTCGTACGTTGTCAGAGTTACGGGACATGGTGATGACTTGCGGTCCAGAAGCAGCAATTTTGATGCAATTGAAATTCAGCGAATTTCACAGTAGGGAAGACACTATCAAGCCCCCAACAGAGGGCACTGCTTTATGGCCAATGCAGGAACCGACAGATGCATGCGAAGAATCGAGCAAAAAATCGACAGAAGTATCGGATGGTCGAGGAAAGTTGTTCATTCCATGGCTTCGATCGGGGATTGGCGTATTTCATGTTTTTGGTAAGGCTGGGTCAGGCAAGTCGACATTGATGAAGCATATTTGGTTACATAGCCGGACCCAAGAACACCTGGAGGCCTGGGCGGGGAATAAAAAGCTCCTGAAAGGTGCTTTCTTCTTCTGGGCTTCTGGGAGCGAGGAGCAGAGATCACTCAACGGTTTATTTCGTTCCATTCTGTTTACCATACTCTCCCAGGATAAGAGCTTGATTCCACAGATTTTCTCACAATGCTGGGAAAACAGCCAATTTGTGGCACATTCTGTGTCTGGAATAACGAGGCCCAACATCATCGAAGCAGCATTCATTGCTCTACTCGGAAAGGCCACGAATGGTGGATACCGGATCTATCTCTTTATAGACGGTCTAGACGAATTTGAAGCCGCCGATAGGGAGAGTTACTGGGAGCTCGCAATACAACTTAGGGATTGGGCCGACCGTAGCGATGGGAATGTGAAGCTCTGCGTAAGCTCCCGGCCATATGCTGAATTCCAAGATATATTTCGTGCCTCTCAGTCCTCAAGTCGAATACAGATACACCTTCATCAGCTCAACAAAGTTAATATAGAGAGGTACTGCCAGACAACACTTTCAGACAAGGCACAGGAATGCCCGAATCTTTATAAAATAATTGAAAAACATGGAAGAGCCCTTGCTGCAGAAATCGCGTCCCGTGCAGAAGGCGTGTTTCTCTGGGCGGTCCTAGTCGTTCGAATTGTCGTCTCCGAAGCCAGACGAGGCGGCTCGTACCAGGACCTCAGAAGAAAATTAGAAGAAACACCAGACGAAATGGATAAGTTATATGCTAAGATGCTCGGCTCATTGGGGAGATCCGAAAAAGGGTTGGCAACGCGTCTGCTCTTCGCAGTCTTGACGAACCCTTTCTCTCTAGACATGAACGCCCTCTGTCTAAAATGGTTAGTCGACACGGATTCGTGGCGAAATAGGAGACCACAGCGCAACCATAGCTATCATTATGAAGCCGTGATCGCGGATATTGAATACGTTGCTCGCCGCTTGGACATATGGACTCAAGGCTTGATTGAAGTTGTTCGTGAACAGCCCCGCCTGATAGGGGGCAAATGGACTAATTCACGATTACTTGTCACGAGGATCAGACTGTTTCACAAAACAGCGAAGGATTACCTACTGCATTCAATGCAACTATCCGAAGTCCGATCGGCATTCAAGGATTTCGACTTAGATGGACTGCACGCTGATTTAAGGCTAACAGAGGTGTCTGTTCTAAGTAGCCTTCACATACCCAAAGACGACGCAGTCCTGTATCCGTACGGCTATGAATTTCTCGTATTGAAGCCTCACGCGAGTCTAGGCCGCATAGGAGAGCATATAAGCCAAAACCAGCTGACATGGCCCATGATAAAGGACACTGCTCTTATTCTCCCAAGTAGTTGCTTAATCGGGACATTTTACGTTCTTGACTTACAGATGTCTCAATATGGCAACTTCAGGGATCGTATTCGAAGAGCTCATCTTACGCCTCAGGCTTATCTCGCAGCCTCACTGGGACGCAACGAAGCCGAGATCATGAAAGGCCTCGATGGTGTGCAATCTGACTCAAGTTCAAGTAGCTTACTTCTGAGTGTATGCTTGTCTGGTCTGATTTTTGGGAATTGCCCAATTGGTGGGAAAGTGTCAAGCCTCGACCTTGTAAAGGGCCTGATGCAAAGAGGCTATAGCGCACACCAACGAATCAAGTTGCTTTCGCGGAATGGTAAAGAGAAGCGGGCAAACCAATTCGCTTCTATATGGATGATACTCGTGTCTTATCTTGTGAATCTGGAGGAAGAGGGATATGAAGCTGATATGCTCAGTGGAGTCATCGACGTTCTAGGCGAGCTCTCGCGCCTTGAAAGTCAAGAGGAAGTCGTTTTCCTAGGATTCACCGCACAGACAGAGGAGCTTCTTTATGATTGTTTTGTAACACTTGAGGATCTTGTCCAAAGCAGCGGAATGGGATCGAAACTCCTTGATGAACTGCGAAGTCAGTCGACCAGCCAGAAAGGCGACCCGAAACGCGAGCAGGAATCGTTGGAGGTATGGGAGTTCTGGGATGGACGAACCATCTATCCCATATCCAAGCATCTGGAAGAATTAACACCAGAAAGTTTGAAAGGGCCCGAGAAATTTTTTCTTCGAGCGGTAGTATCAAGAACATATTTCCTTGAGATCGACATCGATGACACCCCTAGTTTCAGGTTATGGTAGAGATCAATTCGGTTTCAATAAAATGAGAACACTGTTTTGAGTGTGTAATCACCTTGATCAATTAGTCAGTAGGGACTTAAATGCGTAGCCTCACTGATTCATGTCTGGCCGTAAGCATCAATCCCTGGGCTGCAGGACGATCATCATCTAACCTAATTGGGATAAAGCCTTCGAATCTGGAAAGAAAGAGCATGTTTTCACATCCTGGCGGATAAACGCCCTAAATGAATACCAACCCTTCAACCACTAAATCGATGCGTACAGTGCCTGGACAAAAGTTTCGAGCGACACCCCCTTTTACACCAAAACTCACATATTTTAACAGCCATTACTTTCGCAACGCATATAGCAATAAAATTACAAAAAATATAGGTCTATAGCAAATTGCAAAAGCTATATTATTATCTTTTTAAAAGCATATAATATTATGCTAATCGAATATTTTATAGCGTTAAAGTAAAATAAGAAAAAGCGCACTTTATCTTAATGATTAAAGACCTAAAGAAATTATTATCACAGTCGTTTGATAGCTTAATCCTTAAGAGACTTAAATATATTTTTTAATATTTTTTAGATAGTATTACTACTTTAGCTATTTTTATTTAATTAAATTATATTTTAATAAGTTATTTTAGAGATAATGCGACATAAGCAACATATAAGATAATCAGACTTTAAAGATATCAAAATATAGCCTTTGTAATTTGCTATAGATCTATATTTTTTACGATTTTATTGCTATAAGTAAAACCTCTAGATCACGACCACCCCGCGACCCACTATATACCTAATTAGTAAACC
>NPFG01000397.1:0-37212 GCA_002288965.1 Xylaria sp. MSU_SB201401
CCCGGGGGCGCGGTGTTTGTCTTGGCATTGGGGCAATCTTTCTGTCGGTAATGATCAAAATACTCCCTCAACAATGAGATTTCGATGCCTAGCCCGGGGGAAGTATGGTACTTGCTGCAACCAGGAGGCACAGACTAACTATAGTAAAAGGTAACAGATTTTAACAGTATTAAAAGCAAAGACTATAGCGGGTAGGTCGCTATAAAGTAAAGGCTAAGAGTGGCAGTTAAAGGATTAAGTTGCTTAATTATTAAATAACTAAATAAAAGGAAATTCTAGCAACTATATAGCTAAAAAGATAATAGATTTAAAGCTAATAGCACTAAGTCTACATTATAGTTACTAACTAAATATAAAGGAAATTAACCTAGCTAGGCCTTAGTTAGTAAGATATATAGTCACTTAAAATAGTGGATAGTTTAATGCTTAGGTTAATAAGTCGGTTCAGTATAACTAAACCCCATAAGGGTTACCCAGGTTTTACACACACCTTTTAAAAGACCTATTAACTCCACTGGGTTATCCACTAATCTACTCACTAAAATTACTGACTAACCCTACCAGTGGTGCCGACTTTTAGCACCACTAGTGACCCTGACAGGCTTTATTTAGCGTTATAAATGTAAAAAGGTAGTGCACTGTAGGGCATACGGTAGCGGGGCTACGGAAGGTCCTACAGAGGGCACAGACTAGCTACAGCGGAAGGTAACGGATCTTAACAGTACTGGAAGCAAAGACTATAGCGGGTAGATTGCTATAGGGCAAGGGGTAGCAGTGGCAGTCAAGGGATTGAGTTGCTTAATTATTAGGTAGCTAAATAAAAGGAAATTCTAGTAGCTATATAGCTAAAGGGACAGTAGATTTAGTGCTAATAGTACTAAGTCTATACTATAGTTACTAGCTAAATATAAAAGAGATTGACCTGGCTAGGCCTTAGTTGGTGGGATTTATAGCCACCTAAAATAGTAGATTATTTAGTGCTTAGGTTAATAGGTTGGTTTAGTATGACTAAATCCTACAGGGGCTGCCTAAGGCCTACACACACCTTCTGGGAGACCTCCTATAAGCTTTATAAGACCTACTAACTCCACTAGGTTATCTACTAACGCAATTACTAAAATTACTAACTAACCCTACTGGTGGTGCTAACCTTTAGCGCTACTAGTGACCTTAATAGGCCTTATTTAGCGCTATAAAGCCTTGTACTTACTTTGCTAAAGCTCTACACACACTATATAGCTGCTATAAGTAAGCCTAGAATAAACCCTATAGCTAAATAGGTTGGGTGGTTAGTCAGTAAGGCTATAGTAGCTAAAGTAGCCACTATAGCTATATAGCTAGCGTATACTATAGGGCAGTATCCGACTATTACCAGCTGATTTTAATATGCCTTTTTAATAAGGGTGCTACTTAATAAGCTTTAGTATCTGCTAAAACTTTAGCTGTTTAATAGACTTTAGGGGCTTAATTAGGCCGTTAGCAGCTATATCTTTAGTAGAGATATAGCATATATTAATATCTTTAGTATATTAGGCTTTCTTAATATATATGAACTTTATTAGGGTATGTTTTATATACTGGTAGTATTTTTTAAGGTCTTTAATAGTTGCTATAGCACTAGTATTATTATTATATAGTGCTATAGCCTTTAAAATAGGCTACTAAATTTTAGTATAAAGACCCTATAGCTATTAAGCCTTTTTAATAGCTTTAGTTAATACTATATATTTAGTTTTTAAAGTAGAAAGTACTACTATACTAGCCCTCTTAGCCTTCTAACTTATAATAGCATTAGCTACTATAGTGGTATAGCCCTAAGTAGACTTAGCGGTCTTAGGGCACCTAGCAAAGTTACTATTGCTATATACTATAGGTAGGCAACTTAAAGAGTCATTTAATATATTATATAGGGGCTGTTAATCCTTTATAGCAGAGTAGTAAATAGCAAGGTTAGTAGTGCCTTTTAGGTATTTAAATAGTTTTATAGCAGTAAAAAGGTATAGTTTATAAGGGGCTTATATATAGGTGGCTAGCTACTAACAGCTAAAGGCTATATTAGGTTTAGTTATTTATATTAAGTAGTTAGCGGTACTTATAACTACTAAATAGTAGTGCTTGTCTACTAGACTTAGGGGAGTTCTAGCGTTTTTAGCCCTTATAATACTAGGCTGTAATAGTACTTTAGTAGACTTAATGTCCTTTAAATTTAGCTTAATTAGTGCTTGCTTGATATATTATAGCTGGCTAAGATAAAACTTGCGGTTGGCTTTATCCTGCTATATTTTGGCACTTAGGAACTACTGGGCAGGGCCTCGGTTCTTTATAAGGTATACGCTATTAATCTCTTGCTTTAGTTGCTTAATATAAGCTTTACTAGGTTTTAAAATTAAATAATTATTAATATAAACTATTATAAAGTGCCTTATAAACCTATTATAATATACTAAAGAGTTACTAACTAAAGGCCTAAACTTTAGATATCTAGCAGTTTAATAAGCTTTTCTTACTACTGTTTTAGGGCTTGCTTTAGGCTATATAAGGCTTTTAGTAGTAGTAAGACCTGCTGAGTTCTAGGCTTATAGCTGTTTTTAGTGGCTAGCTATAGTAGTTTTAAGTTAGCTAATAGTGTTATAAGGCTTTCTAGTAGCTTACTATAAATTGTTTTAGGGAGGTCTCTGTTGAGAAAAGCCTTTATAAAATCCATTAACTCTGCCTCCTAGTTGTTAATAGCGGTTAAAGCTAGTAGTAAATGCTAGGTTAGGGGTATAGTTATAGCAGTAAAGGTTTAGCCTTAAATTTAGCAATCTGCCCTAAGGCGTTTAGCTTGCGTTTTAGTATCTATTTATTGCTAATAGCGCGTTTATTTAGGTTTAAAGCCTTAATAAACTGTAGTGCCCCTGATTATAATAGCTGTTTGAGTTTAGCCCTGGCGGCCACTAGCTAGTTCTTTTGGTTAGGGGTTTTTAGTGCTAAAGTTAGCCTTTTAGGCTCTTTTAAAGCTGCTATAGTGGTATAGATAATGCCTTGTACTACTGTATTTATAGTAGTTAAGTTAATGTTCATAAGGTTAAGCAGGGGCTTAATCCCTTTATCTATTATGCTATATTTTTCTCTTTTAGTAGGTGTTATAGGGGGTAGTTCTACTGTTATAGAGGGTTTAGTGATCTGTTTAGTAGGCTAAATAGTGGTCTGATTAGTGGTTTAATTAGTATTTATCCCTTATAGACCTTTTAAAATAGTGGTTAAGTTGCTTTTTGCAGTAGCTTTTATAAGGGGATTATTAATGCTTGTATTAAGGGTAGTGCTAGAAGGCGTATGGCACTAAAATAGGTTGTTAGCAGTTGACTTTTTGTTATCTAGGTCTTTTGGGTGGTCTAAAACGCCTTTTAAGCCGCTATAATCTTTAGTAGTTTTAGGGGACAATTTAGGGGGTGAGTTAGTGGTGTTAGCGGTAGTAGGGTTGCTAAAGATAGGTGGCTGAAGGGCTGGAATAGCTGATTTTAGGAGCTTTATAGTAGCCGTCTACTAGATAGCGTGCCTTTTAGGTATATAAACTAGGTAGGTCTTAGTGTTTAAGGTTGCTATAATGTGTCCTAGTTCAGCCCTTTTTGCTAACTTATAGGCTTTAACCCTTTGTTTATATGGTATAGTGATTAGATACTTAGAGCTTATAACCTTATAGCGCTTTAGCGAGGGTATATGAGATGCTATAATAGGTTTTAGCTTATCTTATAGTAGTTGATAAAGGGTTAGGTTCTTATTAGTAACTGCTATATAGTTTACTAAGTCTATTATAGGTGCTATAGTGTAGTACTAAAGGTATAGCGGTAGGCTAGAGGCTTATAAGGTAGTTTATAAGCGGTTGAGGATTACTTTGATAAAATGTTTTGCTAGGCTGTTTTATTTGTATGTATAAGGGCTAAAAGTGCTAAAATTAATATTTTTAGTATCTAACTAGTCTTTTGTAAAATTATTGTCGACTTTAGTGCTAAAGTCAAAGTAAAAGTGCGCTAGATAGCAGTTATAGCAGTTATTAAACCTTTTAAAACACCCCTTTATAGCAGAGTATATAGTAGGTGCTAATTTGTTTTTTAGCAGGTGAACTTATTTATAGTAAGTCTTCTAGTCTACTAGGATTAGTGAGTAGGGCGTTTAGGAGTGAGGTGAGGGCTTAATAATTACTAAATTACCTATTATAATTGCTAAAGCAACTGCTAGATTAGTTATTAGAGGGGTAACTATTTGTTTAATAGCTTTACTTATAGCGCATTTAGTATAGAAAAAGTCTTGGTTACTAATTGAGTTAAGCTTAGGAAGTCTGGTAGTGATTTTAGCGGTCTTTTTTAAAAGGGGTAGGCTTATATAGCCTAGCCGATAGTATTATAGTATTACTAATTTTAAAAGCCTAAAAGGTTTAGCTTTAAAAGAGGTATCTAAAGATAGCTTACTTAAATAAAGGCTATTAAGCTAAGCTTTACTATTTATAGCTTTAAGGTTTATTAATTTATTTCTTATAGTGATAACTGTTTTATTATTAGAACTAGTAAGGGGGGTGTGAGTCCTTTATAGTGTTTAAAGCAGTGGTTTAAACCTTTTAATAGTATGGCTATTAGCGCTCTAATTAGGGGTATAAAGCGTCTTTTTTAAAGAGAGATAGAAACCTAACTATTAGAAGTTTAGTATAGCTAGGGCTTTATTTTTGTTATTAAATAGTATAAGTCTTTTAAAAGACTCTCTAAAGAGGTAATATAACGCCCCTAAAATAATATTTATATTAAATTCTAAAATAAATAGCACCTTTTTTAAAATAAAAGTGCTATATTTTTAACTAAAATAGTAAACTTTTAGCTTAATAGTGCTTAAACTACAAGGTGTTAGGGAGCCTTTAGCGGTAATTATAAGAGCTATAGTCTTTATAAAAACACTATAGCCACTAAACTAGCTAAGATTATTATAAATATAGCAGGTACTGCTAGTATTATATAGCTAAAAGGCTTGAGCTACTAGTATAGCTGCTGTACTATTAATTAATTATAACAAATTAGGGAGCAGTTTAACAGGCTAAGTAGTAATTATATTAATAGTCTACTAGGGTAGATTATACTAAACTTGGAAGGTGGACTAGGTGCTAGTGTTACTGCTATTAGTAAGTGTTTTAGTAGTATTGTTAAGTGGTTTATGGCTACCTTGTCCTTTATAGCTATTATGCCGCCCTTTAGAGTTACTTTTAGAAGGTGTTAAAGGCTGGTTTATAACATGATTAGCGCTTTAGGTAGGGGGCTTATTAGACTATTAAGTAGGCTTTTAGTGGTTCTATTTATTTTATAAAGCGTTTGCTATAAGGGTTTTTATTAAAAGTATAATAGGTATAGTGCTAAGATTAGTATTATAAGATGCCCTAAGGGTTCTAAGAGTCTGGCGCATTTAGTTGGTTTAAGACGTATAGTCTTTTTTAAAGGCCCTAAGATAGTTGTTATAGTAGTCGATAAGCTTAATTTTAGTACCCTTTTTAGCTAATTTGGCTACTATAGCGTTAAATTTAGCGTTAAAGGTGCTAAGATTAGTGCTTATAGTATATTTTAGGCTGTAAAAGACCTAGATTAAGTAGTTCCTTTTAAGCTTATTATTAGGCTTATATAAAGTAGTTAGTGTTTAAAAGGCTGCTATAGGGTTATTATAATAGCTAATATTACCCTATAGGATTAGCTTATAATTATCTTATAGTAGGAGTAGCACTATAGCCTAGTCAGAGTTGCTATAAGCTTTAAGTATAAAAGGGTCTTTAGTAAAAGTAGGTAGGCCAATAGCTTTAAATAAAATGTTTAGGCCTTATAACTAGAGGTTATAGTTACTTTACCTCTATAACTACTGGTTAACAGCAAAGATATTGATCTTTTTAGCTATCTTATGCCTAATTTGCCCCTAAAAGATAGTTAGATTAGTAAGGGAAGCTATTAGTTTAGTGGATTACTTAGCAGACTGGCTAGCGCTAGTTATAGCTGGTGTAGTAGGCGTAGTAGTAAAAGGGGTAGCCGAGAGTTAAATACTAAAGGTGGTAATAGCATTTATTAAGTTGGTTATAGCAGTCTATAGGTTTTAAGTAGTATGCTAAAAACCTTAAAGGCTGCTATTAACGTTAGTAAACTGGTCGTTAAAATACTAAAATTGCTTACTATAATTGCTAATAAACATATTAGCGGTCTCGATTAAGGCTTTGATAGTCCCTTTAGTAAGGTTATTAGGGTCTAAGTTAGGGCGTTTTATAATAAGCAAAAAGAGAGCGTTAGCAGTATATTTAGCTAATAAGACAGGGGGTAAAAGAGGGCTAAATTAGGGGTTTAACGCCTTAATTAGTGCTAGAAGATGAGTGCTGGGAAGGCTACGAAGTGCCTGGCGTTAGAGGTAGGTAGGGGGGTAAAGGCCACTGGTCTTGCTGAAAAATAGCGCTAGAGAGACACTGGTAGTAAGAATGCCGGGCTTATAACTTGTAAAAAGGTAGTGCACTGTAGGGCATATGGTAGCGGGGCTATAGAAGGTCCTATAGAGGGCATAGACTAGCTATAGCGGAAGGTAACGGATCTTAATAGTATTGGAAGCAAAGACTATAGCGGGTAGGTCGCTATAGGGCAAGGGGTAGTAGTGGCAGTCAAGGGATTGAGTTATTTAATTATTAAGTAGCTAAATAAAAGGAAATTCTAGTAGCTATATAGCTAGAGGGATAGTAGATTTAGTACTAATAGTACTAAGTTTATACTATAGTTATTAGCTAAATATAAAAGAGATTGACCTGGCTAGGCCTTAGTTGGTGGGATTTATAGCCACCTGAAATAGTGGATTGTTTAGTGCTTAGGTCAGTAGGTCGGTTTGGTATGACTGAACCCTATAGGGGCTGCCCAGGGCCTATACACACCTTCCGGGAGACCTCCCATAGGCTCTATAAGACCTACTAACTCCACTGGGTTATCTACTAACGCAATTACCGAAATTACTGACTAACCTTACCGGTGGTGCCGACCCTTGGCGCCACTGGTGACCCTGATAGGCCTTGCTTAGCGCTATAGAGCCTTGTACTCACTCTGCTAGGGCTTCATATACACCACATGGCTGCTGTAGGTGAGCCTAGAATAGACCTTACAGCTAAATAGGTTGGGTGGCTAGTCAGTGAGGCTGTAGTGGCTGAAGTGGCCACTATAGCTGTATGGCTAGCGTGTGCTGCAGGGCAGCACCCAACTATTGCCAGCTGATTTCAATAATAAAGCCCTGTACTCACTCTGTTAAAGCTTTACACACATTATATAGCCGTTATAAGTGAGCCTAAAATAGGCCCTACAGCTAAATAGGTTAGGTGGCTAGTTAGTAAGGCTGTAGTGGCTGAAGTGGCCACTGTAACCGTGTGGCTAGCGTGTGCTGCAGGGCAGCACCCGACTATTTGCCAGCTGATTTTAACAACTTTAAGTTATATAACTTATAATATATACCTTTAGAGGGGTATATACTTAACACGCAGCGGGTGGTATAGCTGCCTTTATTATGTCTTATTAATAATATAAAAATGTTTAGTAAATTAAATTTTAAATAGCTAATATTAATTATATAAATAGTTATTAAATTATTTTAAATATATATATATATAAAAGTTTTAAAAAGTAATTTATTTAATTAAGTGGTTTAATTAATTAAAAAATACGTTAAATAAAAAAATTAATATTAAATAATAATTATACTTTACTTTATATTATTATATATTAAGTTTAGGTTTTAAGTCTTTAGTAATACCTACGGGTTATAGCTAACCCTGTCCCGGGTACTCGCGGGTTATTTAAGTGGGTTTTTAGTTGTTAGGTACTTGGCACGGGGTTGAGTAGTTGAAACCCTAGACGGACGAGACTGAAATCTAGTACATAGGGGTCAGACCTTCAATTCTCTTACCTGTTATGAAGCAATATGCTGCCTACCGCGGGGAACCTAAATATCTTGGGAATGCAAACGCTAGAGATAATGTGCCGTTGAGCAATAAGCTCTTATCTTACAACATGCCGTGGCACCGTGGCAGCCTGAATGAGTACGCGGGCTTGTAAGGTTGGTCATATGCGGCGTTCTTTGCATGTGCGCTTATTGAAGGGTTTATTGCGTAGTACTTAATATCTGCAGTATTATTCAATTCTAGATATATATGGGATTCAGTGCATAGTTAAGCCACTCAATACCTACCTAGAGGTATTGAGACAATAAGCCACATCTAAATCAGCGCCACTGAACCCCAACAGGTGTTTCTAAGACAATTGGTATTTAGCCTTACTTTTACACCAACAAACGCCATACAGGAGTACTAGAAACCTTCGTCCTAAAATTTATTTGTCGCGGGCTCTTACTCATCCGAACACATAAGTCTTGGCTCAGCATTGGACTTGCCTCCATGTCTTTTTTCCGCATTCTAAAGCTAGACGCAGAGCCAGTGGCAGAGCCAGTGGCAGAATCGGTCGCGGAGCCGGACGCAGAGCCGGTCCCAGAATCAGTTGCAGAGCCAGTGGCAGAATCGGTTGCAGAATCGGTTGCAGAGCCGGACGTAGAGCCGGTCGCGGAGTTAGTCGTAGAGCCAGTGGCAGAATCGGTCGTAGAGTTAGACGCAGAGTCAGACGCAGAGTTACAGACATCGACTATTGAATTCAGCCATACACCTTTCGAGGCCTTCCAGCACCAAGTCTTAGCACTGGTGAAGCAGACCGTCTGGGTCGACTCCGCGACAGCTGAAATCACCGTGGAACGTCTCGCTGGGGGCGGGTACAATCGCATTATCGGCATCACACGGCAGGACCAGGACAAAACTAACACGACGACTTCCTGTATTCTCAGGGTCCCACGCTTTCATAGCGCCCAGGTAGAAAATGATGTTGCAGCGCTGCTTTTGGTCCAGCGATACTCAGAAATTCCTGCTCCCAGGGTCGTAACATTTGACAATTCCGCAAAAAACCAGCTTGGCTCACCATACATGATTCAGACTCGTCTAGCAGGTGCCAGCTTGCACTTATTAATGTCTGATTTAAGCCAGGAACAGCGATGCCAGCTCGCGCGAGAATTGGGAAGCGTCTTCCGTCAGATCCTCTCTATTCGCAGCAGCAAAGCTGGTAAGCTAGTACTACCGTCTAATAACAAGGCTCTTGACGCACCGCTTCATATTGCGCCATGGATACAAAATGACGTTCCAATTTCAATAGCATATAACAACAGTTCGCAGTCGGAAACCGTGTATAGCTGGCTTATTAATACGCTCCGGGCTCAAAGGGCTAAAGAGGTAAAGCTACGACCAAACAACACTTTCAAGCATGATCTCATGACCTGTTTCATGAACATGGCGACTCAGCTTGAGAAAGCGGGCTGGTTAAACGACTGTCCATATTCACTTGCCCACCTTGACCTTGCTCCACGCAATATTATGATTCACGCAGCATTTGGCCCAAAGCAGCCGATCATTTCCGGCATCCTGGATTGGGACAGCGCTGTGCTCGGCCCTATATTTATGTCATGTGCTCCACCAACCTGGCTCTGGGACTGGGAGGGAAACGATAGCGATGATAGCGACGATGACATCGAGGTAGCAGATTATCTGCCTCCAACAAAAGATGGTCAAACGCTTAAAACTATCTTCGAAGAAGCCGCTGGCCCGGAATTCAACCGCTTCGCCCACCAGAATGCTTATCGGCTAGCGAGACAGCTTGTTCAGTTCACGATACATGATTTGTGTTCGAATGAGCATTATAGGGCTGCCGATATGATGCTAGAAGAATGGCGTCGTATCTATCTTTCTGGGCAGAAGGCAAGGCCATTGTAGTTCATGATTAAGCCATTATACCAACTGTCATCTCCTCAAACCCGACAGCACTGCTAATGTATTACTCTTTTGCGTGCCTTTGAAAATATGGTGGTACGTGCGAATCAATCAAGTCATGTGCCTACCCTTAGTAGTCCGGCCACTACCTACGTGCCTCCCGTTGCGCCCTCCGTAATTTCAAAGGGAAGATTATAGCGAGTCCCACGCGCATAAATTCAGTGTGCATAGAGACGAGTAGGGTACTCTGTGTCCCTTTTATGTGCCCGTACGATGTCCATACAGTACAATGCATATTTCAGCAGGTGGCGAGAGCGATCATGGAATCAATGAGGGGCAGAAGCTAATGTGGTTAAGAAACAAGGATGCAAACGGATCGTGTTCAATGTCTGCACACTACAACACCCAATTCACTTATCTGTCGTTCAAGCGGCATGTTCTCTAGGCATGAATTATAGTAAGAGCATACTCATTAGCCCTTCCTTAGGATACGATCCTCTTCATACAATTTCAATCGCTCATTCGCCCAGGCTCACTTCAATAAGTACTTCGCACCAGACTAGAAGAGTAAATGTTTCCCCCGACCTCCGACCTCCGACCTCCGACTAAGATCAGGGGTTTACCACAGTCACCACCCGTCTGTGTCCCAGTCGCCCACTAAAAATTGCGCTTTTATTCATATACCACAGCGACTTTGTGGAATGATACACACACCGCATTTTTAAGTAGTGACTAGGAGCAGTCTGCGTATAGATGCAAATTCAACATTGCCCAGAGGTGGCAGTTCAGGCTGACGGGAGGCACGCCCTCAAACGCCATGCAGAATTAGGTGGCGTAATGCTTACCGTGCAACCACACCACTGCTCAGGCAGGCTGTATTGCCTGATTTATGCCTCGCTAAGACCATGACTTTACAGGGTTAGATAGGTCACAGGTAGCGTTGAATTTGAACGTAAATGGGGTTGACCATAAAAGCTCACTCGTTCCTGCTAGACTCTTAAAGCATTGTTTCCTTCTTCTATATACTACATTTATTCTCATCCCTATATTCACATTGTGAAATTTCCTCATTCTGGCAACATGGTAAAACCAAAGAAAAGTGGTACGATTCTTCACTGCCCCATGAAAAATAAAAAAAAAGGCAACTGCCGACGAGACGATTCCCTCCCCTACTGCAAGGTGCACCAGACCTACTGCGAAATCCATGGCATAATGCACTTAAAAGACGAACAGTGTCTCGGCTGTAAGAATGAAGTGTTAATGCGCCCTAAACACAAAATAAAGTATTCCCAAGCATGAAGAATGCAATCAATGCGAAAAAGAGAAACGGAGCTGTCCGAAGAGGGAGACAGGAAAGTGCAATATTATGGAGACCACGACGTGCTGGTACTGTACGGTGCGCCAGAGTATCTGTCCTGAACACACCAAGGTTTCGCCCTACACGAGTTATGTGGGATGTCTTCGTTGTAAGGCAGCTGAAGTCTGTAACAGGCGAGATGAATTCTGGTATGACGTGGAATTGGGGTGCTGTATGAGGCATCAAATATGGTGTAATGTTCATTATGCTTTTATGTATCGTGATGAGTGGTGCAGATGTGCAGAGTTGATGTGATTAGATTGCTGCATGGGTATGATCGGTTTCCTTCAGCTTGGCGTCCCCTTATAAGGGCCACCTACCTCCTACGAAGGGGGTGGTTTTTAGTGCTGGTCGGGAAGTTTTTTAGCTGGGGTTCATATCAGAAATAAGCGAGCCAGTCAATTAAGGATATATTGTGTTATATTGTTATAAGAGCGCGTCTTACTATCTCTTTGAGTTGTGTCTTAGTAAATAGTGCGGCGGGTTCTCAGGACTCCAATTTCGGATGCCAGAACTTCTTCCAGTCTTAGAGGCTTCCATACCAACGCTTCAACATTTGTATACACTCCTATTATATATATTGTGTACCCTAATTATTGCTTCACTCCGAGATTGTACACGCTTCACGCCTAACCACTGTCCCTCCAAGAGGGTATCCTTTCCATCAGTAGTTCAAAGACAGGTAACAATAATTGCTACAAAAAGAGTGTTGATAATCATCCCGGTAAAAAATTACAAGAAACCAGTACCTATAACCTCTAAATATTGACATGAATGTCTAACTGGAGCGGGTGCTCAGTCTCGATCAAACCAGCCGAATTCTCATTACTTCCAGGATTCACGTCATCATAGCTGAATGCATAACCTGAGCCACCAATGAGATTTTCGTGAACCACCTTGGCGTAGTGATTTGTGATGTCGTTTTGATAGTACTTGTCGGGGCCGACATCATGTGAGGGCTGAATGCCGTCAAGGTGTAGCGTTGAACGAACAAAGGCAGCGCATAGACGGGGTCGGACTCGCGCGCGCGACCACGACTCTGTGGCTCCGTCTGCAGGGTTTGCGAACGGGCCCGAGTTGCAACCGTAGATATCCCTCGAGACGGGTCGGGGAAAATCCCCGGCGTCATTATCACAGTGCAGAATATCGTCAGACTGACCGACGCGGCAAGTAATGATCCGGCCATTGTCCACCTTGACGGTGGAGTCTGGCCCGGCAGTCTGGGTGTTGATCTTTAGGTCAACATTTTTGTACTTTGCCCAGGCCTTCTCAATGTAGGGTTCGTAATAGTCGACCACATCTTTGTCGTTTGCGTAGATGCTGATGTATTTTTCCGGTGACATGACCCTGAGCGGAGTGTCGTCGTGGGGTGATTTCATGCAAAGTTTCGGCCAGAAGCCAGGGAGACGAGACAGTGCGTCGCAAATTTTAGCCAGAGCATCGGGTTGAAGGCCACCAATGGTCACAACATCCGTGCCGTTTTTGCCCTTAGATGTCAAGGCCATTCCTAATGGCAGACTTACCCAGTCAACGAAAGACAGATTGACTATCATTTTCTCTTCGCCATTGCTCGGGTCTTTGCCGTATGTAAGTTCGACGAAACCCCAGACTTCCTGACTAGCAATATCGGTCGGGTTGTGAGGATCCGGGTGGACGATTTTCTTATTCTCATCCGCGTAGAAATTGAGGCGGCCATCGACAACGTAGATTCGGCCACTGTTAACAGCTCCCGGGGTCTTGAAGCTAGTGCTAGCCGACCCGGCATCCATTCTCGCGGTGGCTGGCACTGCATTCACCTTGCCTGCGGGGGCATTGGCAGGAGGTGTCGAGTACGTGGTCGATCCATCGCCGGAATTTTGAGCAACAAATCCGACAAATTGCGCAGGGTTCGCAGGGTCGGGGCCGTCTCCAACAAGATAGGTCGATAGATTTGGAGATTTGGCGGCTAGGGGTGTTGAATTTGAGCCCGGTTTTGAAGTCGCGACAGTAATGAGGAAGGGTGCAACACTTGTTTCAGAACGCAACTGTCGTAAGCTATCATGGACTATGTGTCGGTGAGGCGCTGCGAGCGATATACCGCTCCAAAGCATCACAGCCAGCGTCGTAGTGGCACGTGCGATGCTGAACCGGGCCATGTCGGAGTTGTAGGTGTGACGCTTCAACAGTCACGTAGAGTGTTCGTCAAGATCTGCCCGTGTAAGAGTGCAGAAAGGGGGAGATTGTATGTTGTTCAGCTTGGTTTTTTCGTTTTTAATTGATAAAAGAACAAGAAAGGAAGGGATTTGTGCAAGAGCGCCAGCGCAAATGGCACGAATTACATACTACTGTGAAGATAGTGTAGGAAAGTTGGGAGCAAAGACGCTCGAGTTTTTCAGCATTGTGTCTTGCCCGTTGCCTTTAAATACAGCGGCTTCGGCAAACCAGTGCTGATCTTTTGCTACAGAATCAACCCCAGGAAAAGGACCAGACTTGACGTCCCCAGTATACGCCAATAGAATCATAGTCCGCAGACAAATACGCGACTAAATGTCCCGTGCCAAACTTGTGTGACGCTTTAGAGTCATCCGTGGCCAACAGGATCTGATTAATATTGAAGGAAACGCCGCTTGGGCCCGCTCGCAGTCTGGTGTACCTCCCTTCACAACTTCCCCCAGATGCCCGCAGCGTATGAATTTTAACCTAAATACTTTTGTTGGTTTCATGCTACTAGGTGGCGACCGTGCGGAATAAAAAAGGGCGGCCAAAGGGCGGGTGTTCCTCGTATATATGCAATAGCCCGCCTCCTTTTTCCCACGGCTCGCCTAAGCAAAGGGTCATGGCGACACAGCACCTAGGCGCGCGAGTAGAAGCGAATTACGGCCGCACTCTCTCCTTATTACATCTATTGGCCGCATGGGATCATGGGAAATATCTTCTAGAGTATATGTCCGCCGCGTTTCATTAGTAATACAAGCGCGCGGGCAAAAGCCAAAGTCTGGGTGTCGTAGCCTTACCACAGCTCGACACCGATTCTGCATACAGGGTTTCCAACTATTCATTGCATGATGATTGCCCTTTTGGGTACAGGAATAAACCGCGTGATTTGACTCTATTACGGATAGGAACATATTTATAATGCGTAAAACTGGGCGAATCATTATGGCTTTGACGATGACAGCAGTCTTGTATGCGGGTTTGGATGATGGCATCATAGACCTTTTATTAGTCGCAAATGAATCATCGCAAATATTATCAATAGGTCAGTAGAGATTTTTCCTTTCTGTTGTACCAACTCTTGACAAGGGAGAGAGGCAAGGGTGGCGCTTCAGCCAGTACGGATTTTAAGGGAGAAGATATCCATGCAAATCCGATGCAAATCCAGTACGGGCAAAGTACTCGCTATCCCTGCAATGAAACGTGCCTTTCTCAGCTGCGTGATTGCATGGACGGAGGCGTGAACCATTTAACCAACCAGACGAGAATCCTCCAGAAAGTTCGACGATGACCCTGATATAGGACATGGTAGCCATGCCGAACTATGCTTTTGAGAGAAATTCAGCGTTTGTTTTGGTCCTTGAAGGCTGTTTGAGAATAACACGATGCTTTTACTTTGCAACCTCAAGAACTCTAAGAGGTGGCACCAAGTAAGAGAAAGGGGGGTTACGAACCGATTCTGGTGAACTCGACCCAGGGAGAGTGCGGACGTTGCGAGGTTCTATGCATCATGCGATCATAACAAGTATGAAATAGATTATAAAATGTCGTATGAGGTACGACTTCATTTCCACAAGCGTGGCAGTATCGTGACCTTGTCGACCTTGAAGCAGCATAACAATCATACACTAGTTTATTATGTGGGCAGTGCGACTTATCCCTCTCATTACCTCTGTAGAGCCATTCATCAGAGGGAGTTCGTCGCTGTACTATGAGCGGTAATGAGTGCGACCTGGACTGTGAAAATGAACGTATATAGCTGGTATTACTGTCCCTGATACTGTACAGAGTCTGTGTTGTCAACGTGTTACAGAGCCTTCGACACAAACATCTACATCACGCGGGTAAGCTGAATGATTATTTGGTGTCACTGGAGCAGATGGGGATTCCGACGAGAGACGACTGTTTCTAGTGTATAAAGAGGCAGCTGTGACTTGTCCATGTAAAACCCCGTAACAAGTCAAGAAAACCAGAGCAGTCCAAAGCCATCTCGAATCAACGCATCCCACCTCAGCCATCTAACTATCTTCTGAGCACCACCCCCAAGCAAGCAAACGTGCGCGAACACTAGTTCTCTGAATACCGCCAACCGAGCAGTCAACCAAGCGCCAAATGTGTACATGGGTATATTTCCTGTACTATTGCTGGAGGTGCAACCTCCAAATCAGCAGCGAGTGGAGTCACGTTGAATGGTATTGCCGACACGGCCGGAGATTACAAAGACCTTGCCCTGTCAAATGCGAAGGAACAGCGATTCCTACTCCTATTGTATGCGACGCCTGCCGAGCACGAGGATAAGGACAACGTCAGGGACTTACACGGTAAGCCCTCTTTGGCACGCAAAAACCGAAGCCGTTAAACATGTATACATTCTAACGGTATCTATATAGGCTTCACCTTTTGAGCGCGACACGTTCTTCTACCCGAAGATGTGTCTGTGGGTGTATTGGAAGTATTTTTGTACGACGTGTGGAACGGAAATTCTCTGCCAGTGGAGCCATGTCCAAAGGCTTTGCCCAGAGGGACAGAGAAGGGGAGAAGCTTGTCCAGTCCAGGTTAAAGGAACACAAATTCCAAGTCCTGCTACATGCCGAGCGTGCATGTTGCGAATGACCCAAGGACGTTAGGTGAATTGCACGACGGGCCTTCTTTTACCTGGAAAGTGTGAGAGGGCTTAGGCACGAACACTAGGCGAAAAAAGAGTATGGTTTCGGAGTTTCCTTAACCACTCATCTCACTCGTTTTTACCATCATGCGACCTTAAAGAGAGGCATGCCGTGCGCTCTTTAATACTTTATGAGTTTGAGCGCTGTATCCTACTCTTATACACTCGATATCTCATGCCTGTTGTCCATCGAGTTCGATGGCAAATTAATGAATGCACGTTGCAATAACAAGGACTTAGAACTAAACGTACGATACAGTCCCTTCTTATCAGTTCCCACTTATGAACGGTGACTCTTGAGTAAATGTCCTAGTTGCCCTAGATTGATCGTGAGTGTTGTATAAGCTAGGAAAGTCGTTGTAAGATTGAGAATGCATTATTACGCTCGAGACCCGTTTAATGCCCAACCTTTAAACTGTATCTCGTAGTATAAGCCTCTAACTTTTGGTAATAGCCAAAGAGTTGGAGTTGGAGTTGGAGTTGGAGATGACGGACGCGAAAGCACGTGACTTTCCCTATAAGAGGTCCAGTTCCACCAATCGATTTCTAACCATTTCCAGAAACCTCTAGAAAAGCGGTTATCAATGTAGCACTCAAAACTTCCTATTAAGTAACGATATATCCCATGGCACTACAGACCAATTAAATTCAACTCCCCATCCTTGTCATATCGTAGAGAATCATCATCTGTTTATTTCATTGTGACGTGAGACGTATCGGGCTAGAATAATTGGGTTGCATTATCCACTACTTACTACCACATCATCGTCTCATCACGTACTCTCCTCGTACCCCCAGAACTTTAAAAAGACATGAGACTGAGCGCTCAATTGCACCCAGTGCTTCGCAGAGCCATCTTCTATCACTCTCAGAATCATAAATTTCAATCAGCTTCGTATTCCGCACGGTCAATCTCCCTCACCACTACCACCACTCCAACAACAACCACAACACCACGACGTCATCGACTTACACCCCTGCAACTCTCAAAATACTCAACGTCCTCTGACAAACCACCCTCACCACCACCACAACCAAAAATGGCCGCCTCAGACAACATCACCAAGCAAGAAAGTCAACACAACATCAACAACAATACTCAAACACAGCCCGAGTCTGAGTCCCAGCCTATTAATATCGGCAATCTACCACCCCCGCTCCCCGCCCCGCCAATGCCGCCCCCCCTGCCGCCCGCAGGCGACGGCGCCGACTCGACGCTGGAACCAGGCGGCGCAGCGCTGAAAATGGACCACCTCGGCCCGGTCGTGGTCAACGAGGACGGGACGATGAGCCGGATCACCAACTGGGACAAGATGGCGGACATTGAGCGCGAGAACACGTTGAAGATATGTGAGTCGATTTTTTCCCCCCTTTTCCACACCCCCGAAATTCCCTATTTCTACATCCCTCTCTGCACAAAGTCCCTGCGCTTATGATACCCTTTGATCTCATGACAATGTGATCCTATGATACCCTACGATCCTAGACCTACAACCTACATTGAATGCAAGACATAAATCAGTCTTGGCATCATGAGATAATCCAAGTGCAGAAAAACGCAATATTAGCCCCAAGAGCCACAAATAGCCACATCAATCACAACACACCTTACCTTACCTACCAATCCGTTACCTTACCCCTCTTAAGCCGTAGTTATCCGGCGCGTATAGACAATCACGTAATCGTACTAATCGCTGATCGGATTAATACTGACATTTTGGGAATAATGTAGTGGGAAAGCGAAACCAGTTGCGCCTTGCGAAGCTTCGTGGAGAGAAGCCCCAACAGGAAACAGAGGGTGGCGAGGCCAAGAATGCCGAGTCTGAGAAGTGAGGATCATTTGGATTTTCATGGCGGGCTCTTGCATTGTGAATAGGCGTTTGTGTCGGGAATGATAAGTGGGAAAAATGTGAAAGTTAAAAAAATATAAATGTCCAGGCAAAGACGAGGCTACGATGCATCAAGTGTTGTGTTTTAATGATTCAAAGGGTCGCGTTTTGGTGCGATGAGAGAATCTTGTGTTAGTCGAACACCAACTACATCATAAGCAATAGAAGCCAATAGGGAGGGTGAGGATGGTCATTGTCAGAGCAGAAACAAGTTCTGCCAAAAGCGGTATATACTGGTCGATAGAAATTCAACCAAAATTGTTTCGAGACAATTATGTACCAATCACATAAAAACGCACACAACCCCGCCGCCACCACCAACGCTCCCCATCTCCTAAAAGGGTATGCTGAGTTCTCCAAAAAAAAGCTATTGCCATCCTCTCCAACGCCGGAACCCCGTAATACAATTCATGCACGCGTAACCAATGCAGTTGTTCGTTATTGATCTTAAAATATCAATCAATCAAGATGTATCTGATTTCGAGACTTCTCCTGCTTTTCTTGCCGAGTCGGATTTTCCTTTCTCGAGCAAGGCCGAGACTACCGAGTCGCTACCGCCGTTCTTTTCCATGACGAGCTCCCGGAGCCATTTGTTTTCCGTTTCCAGAGACGAGATCCGGCTCTCGAGTGCGCTCACTTTGTCGCTGAGCTCCTTCTCTCGCTTCTCGAGAGCCTGCTCGCGGGCCTTCTTTTTCACGCGGAAGCGAGCGCTCGCGGCTGTGTTGCGCCTGCGCTTGTCTTCCTCTGCGGCCAGCCTCGACTGCTCTTCGAAGGAGAGCTGCCGGCGTCGGGGAGGCGAGTCAGTGGCTTTATCGCCGGGGTGCACGGATGATCCGTAGGGACCCTGAGCCCCGTTAGGGGGGTAGGTGGGTGAAGGCTGAATTGGTGCCAGTGTGCCTAAATTGTCCGAGAAGCTGCTAACGTTTGGCGTCGGATAATTGTGGAAATCGAAGCCATTAAAATCGCCTGAAGTCATGACGTGGTGTTAGACTTATGTGACATGGGCGAACGAAGCAACATAAGGGGAGCCGAGACAAGCAAGAGAAGAGTTTAAATTGAGGTGCTCGGCACCATCGATGACAACTTCGAAAACCGAGTAGGATATAGAGAAAAAGTATAGGTGAAGTTTAAATCGCTGCATGCCTAGCAGGCGCCGGCACGCTCGCCCGCAAAGAAGCAATTGCATTCGCATGTGGCAGCCGGGCTTCCCCTATGATCACCTAAAGATCACGGGGAATTGCACCATCGGGCGGATTGCGCCATAGCATGCTATTCTGTCGAGCGAATGAACCTTGAGGCGCTTGCCGGGGTGCGAACCCCCCATGTCGTGGCCAGCGAGCCAATCATGGCCGCCCAAGACATGATTTGCGGGGGCCATTGTGGGCTTTAGACTTCAGGGCGACAATTGGCAAAGAAGCCATGGAACGCACTCCCATGAACACCCAGCCAAGCAGAATGCGCCGCTGATCCACTCGGATACGGAAAGGACAGGAATACCCAGAAAAAGGGGTCTTTGGGCCAGGAAGCTGCAGCAGAAAGGTCTGTGGCAAATAGGAAGCCGCGAAGATGGCCGAGGGGCGTTGCAGTGTAGATTTGCACATCCTCCGTCAGAATTAGGATACCCGGGCCTGCTGACTGTTCCATGCGGGGGGTTGTGAGAAAGCAGGGCAAGGCGGGGAGAAACAGCAATGGCAATAGCAAACGGCTTTAACGTGATCCATGCCGACGCTGAGACCTCGTCGCGAACAAAGCGACGAACCGTAACAATGGATAACAAGACGTTAAAAGAAATAAAAATTGAGAAAGGTTATACTAACCTGACAGGTTGAAGTCAAAATTCGACAGGTCACCACCATTGTTGATTGCGTCGGAGGGGACACGCTCCGTTGCCGGTGACGTGGTCGAGGACGTCTCGTGTCCGCTCCCATGAGGAGTGCCAGCATCCCAGTCTATGAAGGTGGTGTTCGTAAACATGGCCAGCTCGTCGTCGAGACTGGGCAGATTGTCGTCGGGCTGTGTGGCAGGCTCTGGGATCCGGTTGAGATCCTGCAACAGCTGCGACACATTGACGGGGTGCCGACGGCCGTTGTACGCAGACATGTTGGCGAGTTCTCTTGCTTCTCACAATCGTGACTGAGTGTTTCCGTCAATGGCGGCTCGGAAAGCGCCTGGGACCAGCAGGTCTTTCGGTAATGCGATGCACCGTTGTTGCGATTGCTCCGTCAATCTCGGGCGGAGCAGCGACCTTCAAGAGTCCTGTCTAGCCCGACACTTTTCAAGTGCGAATGCACTGCACTGGAGGTTGTGATTTTATATGTCCCTTTCGTCCGTCCAACCGATTGAAGTTTTTCTTTCCCTCGTTCCCCCGATTTGTCCTTGTTGACAGCAGTTATATGTAGATGGAGGGTATTGTCGATTCCAAAGACCTAGAAGACCTAGAGACCCAAAGACCCGAGAGAGAGGTTTGGAGTGGAAAAAGGGAAATACCTAGCGCTGATATCGATTACTACATGTATAGTGCAAAGTGCATCGGTGGGTCGACCGGAATGGCGATGAATCGGAGCATCAAAGGCCACCATCAGCGCAGGTCGCGTAGACTCACCCTCAAAGAACCCGTAAAAACGCCGCAGGCTGCGACCGGGTCTCAAGCGGTCGACGCCCTAAAAGGGCTAGCCGAGAACACCCGTAGCATGTGTGCACAAAGGACGACGAGCGCCCTGGCTGGATCGCCTACTGTAGAGCGCCTACTGTAGAGCACCGAGGGGTGGCCCCATACCACCCTCACCTGCAGGCGGGTGGGGGTTCGCTGGGAGTGCTGACGCTCACCTGACGTCGATACTTGTGTATGGCGCCTAGGATTATCATACCTATCCGAGATATTATGTTTTGGTTGTCATCCTGTGTCCAATTATTGTCATTCATTTTCTGATGTTATATTTGTGCATCTCGATTACTTTGCATGGTGTAGACAACCAACGAACAATAACAAATGAAGAATAAATGAATGAATTATCCACATGTACACGTACATTAGGCGGGATGGTCTGCACTACGGCTCTACACTAGGTAACGTGCTGCTGGGTACTGAGGGCAAGAACAGAGGGATAGGGCGGCTTGGCAGAGCAGCTGGAAGAGGAACCATTCTACAGAGTACCGAGACGTGGGCTGGATGCCCTATAGGAAAGAGGCTCGGGTAAGGGTGCTAGGTGCTGGGCTTGAAACCACGACCTAACAGCCCACCATTGGCCAATGAGCGCCGGGAATCCCCTCGCATGCCGCGTTCGTTTTACCTAATGGCCTTGATAGAGATCTTGCCACTTGCCATGCATACCACCCATCACTACGAGGTGCATAGTAGTAATTTAATATAGTAGGTAGGTGTGTTTCTTCGGAGTATGAACGGGTATATGAAAATCTAATTTGTCCCCTTCGCCAAAAATCATGAAAGGAGAATTTGAATTTTACCCAAATGTACGGAATATCTGTTCTTGGCCGTGACTGATTGTGTGTGCACTCATCCCGTCCTTTGTCCTAGGGAACTAATGCTAAGGAGGTTAGAGGGCCGTCTGCTGTCTATTAGTCTATTAGCCGCTAAACCAATCGTAGATTTCTACCTACGGGAGTTAAGCGCTAGGTAAATACCGTGGGTAAGAGGATTTATAATCAAGATGTTCGTCTCGGTTCTGTCTTCCTCCCGACTGAACAAAGCGTCTACGTAGTTGCACGTATGGGTATGCGTAGCTGACGCTTCATCCAGCAATTCCTTGCTTTACCTACTAAGTAGGTATTCATACGATGTAGAGAGTTATGTTATATCGACTGGTGCCGGAAGTGAAGTCAACGCCCTGATGGTAAGGGTTTCCTTGATTTCCCATCATTGCGAATGCCATGTTCGGGAGCTTTCGGGCCCGTTACCGGAGCGGGATACCGGAGTACATAGCAAACGATACCGATCGTGGAACAAGTAGGTCTGCTGCTCTGACCCCAAACCCCCAAGCCACATACTGTGCAGATAGTAGTGTGACTATATCCATCGTGTGTACTTACTAGTTTAGTCTAGTGTCTCGGCTGGATGGGATTTTGGGGTCGCACGTGTAGTTGAGCTACAGTACTGTATGGCTGAGGCAGATGGTTGAATTTATAAGCTCCAAAACCCGTCTCGTCTCGTTTTGTGAAAAGCTGCAGGAATGATGTTGCAATCTTGGGGCCGCCTGTTGCGCAGCTAGCAGCCTTTAGCCAGATTATGTGCGTATTTTCATGGCGCATACAGTAGAAGTGGGGTGCCTTGTTCTCCTGTGATGGTTTAGCGATAAGGTGGTTCAGATATTTCCATCGCTCCCTACTGGTCCTCGTCAACCAAAAATCAAGACACGGACTCATACATACATGGCGTAGTACATACGCAGCATGTTGTAACTGCATACTCTCCCGCATACAGACGTGCATAAGTTGTGAGCCAGCTGCTCCATTGGTCTCTAGCTTAGTGTATGTTACCTTTGGCCAAGGTATTGCAACGTTCTTTGACCGTAAGGCGTGTTTTATAAGCAACTAGCATTACAAAGCAGTCGTGACAGATGCCGAATTTAGCGCGTATTACATATCAATGGATATTGCAATCCCGACGGTAGAGTGGCCCTCGCTGGACACTGACATCCTCTTTGACTTCAACTCTCCCCGGACCTTTAATATTTACTCTCATAGTTCTCGAGACATCGTGGTTATACTCTTAAAGTTTATAGTATGCCTGCCTATACATTTATAGCACCTTGATTGCTAACACTCGCTCATGACAGTTTCCGCATGCTCTTTTTATTTATTATACTGAAAATACGTTTAAAACCGGGTTCCGAAGGGTTGTAATTAATGCAGAGTTAAGAAAAAAAGCTTTTGCGATTCTAGTTTGTGAGATTCGGCGTTGAGGTAGATACACCATTACTACAATACCAACCGTAGTATATTAGTCCGGGTTACCCTGTACATACTTGGTGTTAAGCTTTAGGGCTGTAAACCCGTTGTTATGCGTATGATGCAATTGGTGAAACCTAAGCATGTGATTGGTGGCTTCTCGAAACCTGACCCACCGCCGCAAACTTACCTAATCTCGTTCTGGGTGATAGAGATAGGTAGTCCCTTATCCCTTATCGCGACCCTATCCATCAATAATGACGATACTTTTATTCAACCTGGACTTCAAGTCGAAGCATATGCGACAAACTTGAGAGCTGTAATGGACTGCTAATCTATGATATATCAATGAGGAACTGCCGGCTCTAGTCCCAAGGAGTCGAAATGTATACCAACCGACAACATCTGTTACCATTGTATTACTTGAACCACTCAGCGCTTAGCCTAGAACACCAAAATAGGAGACGCGTCAATTAACGCGTTCTTGGACTGTCGTCCAATACCATCCCACCTTTGCGCTCCAATACGACATATCGACCCCTAATGATGGGACTATAGGTAGTCCCTGCTTCAATGCGATTCTCGATATTCTACCAAGTACCTAATCTTCCCCGAGATTTAAACGGCGCATAGCCATAAACGAGCCATGGCACCCCCGCTCTCCCTTCCCACTGCGGCCCGTCTACCGTCTTCACTCCGCGTCAACTCTTCCAACGCCTCCGTCATAAAGGTCCTTAATCGACTATCACGCCCATCCCTTCTATCCCTTGTCCTCGACTGGCTCGACCCAAGCAATCAATCTCTCTGCCCTCCGTTTCTACGCGGAAATGTATCCGACGAGGAAGACGAGGACGACTTCGAAAATGATCTCTACCCGCCGGTGTCGACGCTGGTTGAGCTTCGGGAGCTGTATGGTGATATGCAAACACGAAAGGGCAGCAGACGTGAAGTAGTGGATCGTATTCTCGAAGGGGATTGGCGGGAAGGCTTGACCTTATATCAGCTGGCTATGGCCGATCTACAATATCTATATGACCATCCTGGGACACTGAAATGGGCATGCTACAAGATACAGCGATTAAAGACGCCCGGACATGAGGACGATGTCGAAGCGGACCGTAACTATGACAAAATCGACAAGTTGGCTATGCACGTCCCACGATTCCATCCCAGTACTTTCTTGCAAAACCTACAAGCTGAGGTACTCCCGGACGTCAAGGCGCACTACAACTTCGACCGGCCTAAAGGTCTTCCGCTCCTCCTCCTCCGTATCTTCGTGCTCAACTCTCCATATAACACCGGCCTCGCCGTGTCTGCCGCGTCCGGGTCCACGTCCTCGGTGGCCCGCACCGTAACAAGCTTCGATGCCTCACGCACCATCTACGTCGCGTTCCCCGACGCATCTCCGCACATCTTTGTCAGCAAGTCGCAAAGCGCGGGTCCAACGGCCCCCGCCGAGACACGATCGCTGCGCGCACTTGTTGTAGAGGGCATCCCGAAAGCCTTGTCCCGCCCGCGCGAGAGGTACTCCCTCAAACCGACCAATCTGCAAACGAAGAATCTCGAAGCTATGCTCAGCCTGCGCGGCTCAGGCCGTGGCAATGCGGCAGCTGGTGGATGGAGCGTGTATGCGGGTGACAAAGCCGCGGATGCGCGAACCCATAGCCCGCTCAATTCGCTGCTGCCTACTCCACCGTTATCCGACGATGCCGCTGGAGAGGACGAAGAGCAAATCGTTGAGTCCTCCGGCAACGGAAATACAGCGACGCTTAAACGGACCTTGGACCCGGAGGTGGCGGAGGACGAGAAGCAGCGGAAACGAGCGCGGCTAGTCGCGCAGGCGCGCTTCGGGGATAGTGCTAGGATAGATGATGGGAAGGGTATTGAGAGGCTGGACATACTCATCGAAGACCCTTTCCCAGTATCCGAATCAGATCTCGAGAGTGAAAACGATGATCTAGATGTAGAAGAAACAAGAGCGTCGCGTTCGCGGAAGTCGAAGGGGCGGCGGAGTAGCTTTGACGCTAGCCTCTTGGAAGAGGATGAGGGAGACGAAGACGAAGACGCCGAACTGCAGCAATATGATCGTAACCGGGGTACTGGTGATGCTGGTGAGGACATACCTCGTGCGGCGGGAAGACGGAGACGCGGTGGGGATAGAGATCGAGAGAAATGGGCCTGGCGTCCCAATGTTCGGCTCTCGCTCCATGGACCCCACGTCTTTGCGGGCCTCCGTCAACTCGTGGAAGCTGGCTTCATCGATGGCGAGCGCATCCCGGGGTGGATGACGGGTGAGGATGGGGTCACGAGAGGGGCTGTGAGAAATGGGAGAATAAAGGGGTTTAAAGGTTCCGGCTTATGATTTGCTATTCTCTGGGTCGGTACTGAAGAGCGGAACACCACATCGAAGGGTTCCCAAAGGGTGCTATGCACGGATACGATGGAGAGGCGATCAGCTCAGTGTTTACTCGAGACAGCCGGTATGAAGTATTATTAGCACAACCTTATCACGAGTCTATCTCTTGATGCATATATAAACCGTCAAACGTAAATAGATACGTACGATAATGCGCCAGGTTATGTTCCACTCACATGTTCATTCTGATGTCTTAGACAACTTGGTCGCACAATCTGGAGAAGTTCACAAGCAGGGCACGCATTCAGCGCATCTACCTGCTCTTTTCATATACCCAAACTCTCGGGCCATGTCCTTTGCATAGCTCAACCTAGGAGATCTAGCACTCTAGTTTCAAATCACCAGCCAAGCATTCATCAGGATATCCCAACCCAGGAGCTGAGATTCTACTTGCCCTAAGTTACCCTAAGCCGGCATCACACTTCCCCCCTATCCACGCCTCTCCTCCTCACCAAGTCCAAAAACCCTCACAGTATTCGCCCACGCAGCCTCGCACACATCCCGCAACGGCTCGCCCCGTACGCCGGCAACGACCTGTCCGACGCGCTCGATCATGCACGGCTCATTCCGGCCCTTGACCATCGAGCCCTCGACCCACTTCTCCTTCTTCACGGAGCGCCAGCGCTCGGGGACTTCGGGTTCCTTTTTCTTGGGATTCTTCGGCTGCTTCGCTTGTTTCGCTTGTTTCGGCGCAGAGGAAGCCTGTTGTTGCAGTTGCTGTTGCGAATTCGGCGTCGCTGTCCTCGGGGTCGGTACCGCCGTGGACGCAGGGGTACTAGATTCCGGGATCACTAGCGCAGAACCGTCCCCATTCCCGTTTCCATTTCCATCGCCGTCGAGGTTAAGGCCAGCATAAATCCCCTCGCCCCTAGCCTTAGCCTCCAATAAATGCTTCCACCCAGCATGCGTCGGGCGGATCTCGCACCACGGCCCATCAGTCTCAAGCATGAGGCGGTCCAGCGGGATCTCCCGCACGACGGCGCAGTTCTCCTCCGTCTTGAAACCGCATCCGTTAGTGCCCACATAAAGTCCCAAGTCCACGAGCTCGCGCATCTCCTCGATTGTCCCCGTGAAGCTGTGGACGACGCCGCCGCGCTCGAGTTTTTCTAACCGGGGACCGAATTTTGCTTTTAACAGACCGATGAAATCGGCGTGCGCGGCCCGTGAGTGTAAGAATAACGGCGGTTGGGGAGTGAGGGAGAGCACGAGATCGAGCTGTGCCGCGAAGGAGTGTAGTTGGATCTTTCGCGAGCAGTAGTGCAGCCTGTCGTAGTCGAGGCCGAACTCCCCAAAGGCTACGAGGGCGCCTCCTGGGTTCGTGCTGGTGCTGTTGCTCCGCGCCGACTCGATGAGGGCGCGCAGCTCGGCGATGATTTTCGCCGTCTTGGCGGCGTCCGGCTCGTACTTTTCGGACACGGGCTTCTCCGGGTCGGTGTCGTTGGGCATCGTGTACTCCTGCGTGTCGTGGTGGGCGTGCGAGGAGCTGAAGATGGCGCTGGAGCAGGGGTGGATGCCGGCTGTGGTGTACACGATACCCGCTGGAAAAGGGTTGTCAGTCAGTCAGTAAGTACATAGGTAGCTGTCTCATTATGCGTACATCTGGGCAAGTGAAGGATAGGCGAAAGTAGGAGTATGATAGAATATATAGAACATTGAATATTGAACTTACGGTATTCTTTGGCTATCTCGAGTGCGTCTCTTGAGGATTTGAAGTCGGATCCCGTGACTATCAGCTTTTGGCAGCCGACCTCTTGGGCGCGCGATATCACGGCTTGTAGATCATCTAGGTGCCGCTCTTTTCTATGGTATATGCCTCGAAAGATGGGATCTGCGAGATTTATTCCGATCTATGAGTAGCCATATGTTGAGTCAGTAAAAGCGACAAGAGGCATGTCATGAAGACCAATACTTGAGAGTCACCACCCATGTTTTGGTGTTGCGTTTTCCGAAATTCAGGATGAGAATAAGAAAGCGAAAGGTGTGAAGTGAGCTCTTCCGCCATAATCTTGACTTACATCGATATAGCGTGGTTTGTATATCCGAGAGTTATCCGCAGCCGCGGAGAGAGGGGCCTCTGAAGCCATCGTTATGAATGATGAGAGCGGTCTCACAAGAAATCTCGAAATTGGCGGTCGATTGGGCTTTAAATGCGCAACGCAATTGAATAGTCCTCTACTTCCAATCATCGAGACTCGTTCGTCTATGAAAATGAATAACGGAGCGACTGTTTTGATGAGAAGGACTCAACATTCAAGTTATGACTGGGTCTCATTCTCGGATTCTCTAAATCGAACTGTGGCAGGTAGCTGAGTCTCGAGTAATGCATATTTCTCGCTAGTCGAATCTGGTAGCTGATAGAGACATTGACACCTGAGATTCCATTTGTCGGCCTGCACCAACCATTTTCAACAGTTCAATGTCATTACTTTTATTAGCATGACATATATAGGCCAGAAAGCAAATCCCCCGACTAAGTCCTGCATTCAATGAGCTATGTAGGATATCTATCCTCAATTATAACTCTATGGTAAAACATATCCGCCGTCAATAATGACGTCACTGCCCGTGGTGTACGTTGAAGCATCGCTCGCAAGATATAGATACAAGCCCTTGATCTCCTTCACATGACCCTGTCTCCCCAAAACGGCCATTCGGTAGGCCTCATTAATGCCAGCAGGACTAGCACCCATCTTCGTATCGAAGAACCCAGGCGACACAATGTTGACCCTTGCGAAGTCTCGCCATTCGCGCGCTAAAGACTTGCCGAAATGTGTGACGAACGCCTTCGTGGCGTTGTATACGGGCTGATCTGTTGGTACGTTGACGATGTGCGCACTCATACTTGACGTTATGATTAGGTTCCCTGTGCCTTGTCGCTTGAATATCTCGCCGACGTATTTTGCACACAGCACCACACCGTCGACTGTGATCAGGATATCAGCACATGGAAGGAACCAGCCAGTCTCTGGAGTTACACTTTACCGTTCACCGACATCTGTTTCCTATACTCCTCAAGTGTCTGTTCTAGAATAGGTTTCGATATCGCCATTCCTAAATCATTGTAAGTCTGCTGTGGGCCAAGCTTCCTTTAACTGGCGCTACATCGGAACTCACCCGCATTTGCAACAAAAACATCGATTTTGCCAAAGTCCTGTACGACTTTCTCGATCCCGTCTTGTACTTCTTGAGGATTAGAAACTAGGAGGAGCTTAGTTAGCCAAGGAGTCAGCCAAACGTTTTGAAGAAGTCTTACTATCGACTTTATATGCGCACGTCTTCAGGCCATGGATATCGGCTAAATTTCTTGCTTTCCCGACAGCAGCATTGTTTCTTCAGGTGTTGTGAGCCCTGAAATTCATTCCTGGATCATTGTCCGGCTCAACTCACGAGTTATACCACAGGGCAACGTTGGCATTAGCCTCGGCCATTGCCTCTGCGACAGCGTATCCAATGCCATCAGCTGCTCCTGTCACAACAACCACCTTGCCCGTCATCCGAAATTGCTCCAGAACGTTGAGAGATGTATCTGGAGTAGGTCGAGGGAATCCCTCCCTCACTACCCCGCAATCCTCGAATCCCATAGACATCTTGAAAACTGTACAAGGTCGCTGTTGATATAAGAGTAGCAAGACAAGGAGACTGAAGGCAAACAAGTCGCTTGTAAGTGCGATGTTGCTGCGAAGACGAAGGGTTTTCTTTTCAGCAATGACGATGATCAGTCCGAGCTTCTAATGATGGTGTCTCTTGCGGGACCGTGACTGGCGCTAGATAGATCATTCATTGATGGTCCACGTATCGTGTGGATCCAGATAGCTTCAGCTACCTGGGGATTTCCATGTGGTCGATGAGGGGTTGCTTCCTCGAACTAGATACACCTACTTTATCACACCATGGGTCTCCCGCATGCAGGAGAGCTATCGTTGGGGTACCGGGGCATATACCTGTCTATTCTGTGCCTTGTTTCAACAGGCGGTGAGACACCCTTTTCGCTGCTTTTTTAACCCCCGCGCAGAGGACAGGAGTGGCCGATAGTAAGGCAAGGGTCGGTGGAGTGGTCAGTGGCCCAACCACCCGAAGGACCATGCATGACTGCCAAGTATTGTTGCAGGGCCTCTCTCTCATGTGTCGTTTCTTTTCAATGTACAACTGCCTTCGTCGATGATTGATAGACGATATCCTGCGTTTGCCAATTAGTCTCTTCCCCAGAAATACCAACTGAACGGTTCATATTCGCCTAAGTGGGGTTAATGAGAGCCTTTCATTTGCAATTGGATCGCTTAGCGTGAGCGTCGACAAACTCTCACAAGCTTGGTTCACTATCTGGTTGAGCTCAACGCTGTTGTTGTAAGGCTTCATTCAACACGGCAATCGCCGTGGACTCGGTGCTTTCAAGCAAGCTAGATTATTCAGGTCCACTTGGCTCGTGACACTCGAGAATTGTTAGTCGGCGATATCTTGACATTACAGGAATTATCTCCGCTGTCAAGATCGAGCTCTTCGCCAATGAGCTACCGAGGTTTCTCTACTTTCTCGTTTGAAAATTCATCACAGTCCCGCATGAGACCGCCTCATGTGACAAACCCATTTATAGTACAGATCTTCGTGCACTGACCGTAGATTTGCGGGCGGTCAGTGCCAAGCTTTCGAGGGTTCGTCCACATAGGTCTTGCAGAATATGTGGCACATTGAATTAGAGTGACGTATTTGACGAAACTTCGGGATGCGAGATTCTAGAGGCAGCGGTAAGTCAAGATCCACTTCGAGTAATATTTATACGATCTTCGGCCTCTCGAGCTTGACGACTACCGCAAACAGAGCACAGTGTCCGCCGGATTCTGGACAGAGCGATGCCAATGCTATATATACATATGTCACATAGCAACAAATAGTCGCATCAATTGATGCCTATCCGCAATGTATTAGCAAGCAAGCATCGCTCTCCGTGCCGGCTCCGTTCCCGCCAGCCTCAATAGTGAGCTTTGCTAGTTAATGGCCATAACCTTGCTGTGGTTCGGGACCGTAGCGGTTGGAGGGCCTTGGTGACTCATAGAATCAATTTCCCACAACCTATCTGGCTGAAGACTTTTGCCTGTTCACATGTTTGTTGGTGATCTGTAATCTTGTTGCTCTGGCAATATCTTAGCTGCTGGTCTGGCAGTTATTTCACCATTTACGCGTGCCCCACCTGAGAAACCCATTTACGCGTCTTCCCCTTCCTTATCAGGCCGTTCAATATCTTAGTTGGTGTGGGGCACGTAAAACCGTCATGTACCTACCTTAGAGGAATTGGAACAGTGGGAATGTGAAAAGCAGGTATTCATAAGAAGTGATGTCGAGAAAGAAAGATGCTTCAAAATTGGATAGACGTGTTTGTTCTCCATCACGGTAACAGGCACATTGGAACCAGGGCATCGGTAACCGCATGCGACCAGAGGAAGTGGCAGCTGTAATGCAATGCAAGGACTTAACCTTAGGTAGCTCGGGTAGGTACCTAGGTGGGTGGACTGAAGGCCCCTAAGCAACCCCGCCATCCACTAATAGCTCGCGTCGGTGCGCGTTGAATGGCTGCAACGACTTGCTGATTCAGCGCCTCGGCTTTCTTCTGCACTGCACTCACTGTACTCCCGACCTAAGGTAAAGGGTATCCATCAGCAGCTGTAAGCACCGTAACGAGGGGCACCTCACAGGCACTATATTGCCCCTAGCTTGTGTTGTCCGAACGCGCTAAAGAGTGGCAGAACGCGGTCTCCTAGCGAACGGCGCGTCTCTATTTAAAGTTGGCCGGTGGGTGCCTCGTTTTTATCTGACTTTTACTCAACATCCCCAACCCAGCCAACCGTCCTAATACAGCACACACGAGTGCTTTTCTTGATACCCATCCGTAGTTGTCGGCATAGAGGCTGCTGGTATCTTCAGTCACGCATTGACGACTACTGCATTACTTTCTGTATTGACTTACCTCGTCGTCGACATTGTCTTCATTTCTTCTACCTCACTAACCCCCAGTTTCTCCGGGTTCATCCTAACCCGCTCATCACGATGTATGTCAAGAAGCGAGGTATGTTCTTCCAGGAGCCCCTCTTCTCAGATCGACTGCTAATGGATGCATAGATGGCCGTCAGGAGCGGGTCCAATTCGACAAGATTACCGCTCGTGTATCCCGCTTGTGTTACGGACTCGACACCGACCATGTCGACCCCGTTGCTATTACCCAGAAGGTCATCTCTGGCGTATACGGAGGTGTTACTACTGTCCAACTAGACGATCTCGTAAGCGTTCCTGCGAACCTGAGGTACATGAAAACTTTCTAATCAAGTTCGAAAACAGGCAGCCGAAACTGCCGCCTACATGACCGTCACTCACCCAGACTATGCCATCTTAGCCGCACGTATCGCAGTATCCAACCTACACAAGCAGACCAAGAAACAATGGTCCTCCGTGGTCAGCGATCTGTACCACTATGTCAACCCCAAGAATAACAAACCTTCACCCATGATTTCACAAGAGACGTACGACTGCGTCATGAGACACAAAGAAGAGCTCGATTCGGCCATTGTATATGACCGTGATTTCAACTATCAATACTTCGGTTTCAAGACTCTGGAGCGGTCATATCTCCTCAAGATCAACGGCAAGATCGTCGAGAGGCCTCAACACATGATCATGCGTGTAGCTGTAGGCATTTGGGGAGATGATGTCGAGAAGGTCCTCGAGACGTACAATCTCATGTCCCTCAAATACTTCACCCACGCTTCGCCTACTCTGTTCAATGCCGGTACACCCCAACCTCAGATGTCGTCATGCTTCCTAGTCGATATGAAGGAAGATAGCATTGAGGGTATCTACGACACTCTCAAGACCTGTGCTATGATTTCCAAGATGGCTGGAGGTATCGGTCTGAATGTACACCGTATCCGTGCTACGGGATCTTATATTGCCGGTACCAATGGCACGTCAAATGGTGTTGTCCCCATGTTGCGTGTCTTTAATAACACCGCCCGCTACGTTGATCAAGGTGGCAACAAGCGTCCCGGTGCGTTTGCTATCTATCTTGAACCGTGGCACTCGGACGTCTTCGAGTTCTTGGACCTCCGAAAGAACCATGGTAAAGAGGAAGTTCGTGCTCGCGACCTCTTCCTGGCCCTTTGGATTCCTGACCTGTTCATGAAACGTGTTGAGAAGAACGGCGAATGGACCTTGATGTGTCCCAACGAATGCCCCGGTCTTGCCGACGTCTATGGTGATGAGTTTGAAGCTCTATACGAGAAATACGAAGCCGAGGGTCGTGGCCGCTCTACGATCAAGGCCCAGAAGCTCTGGTACGCCATCCTCGAGGCCCAGACAGAGACCGGAAACCCATTCATGCTCTACAAGGACCATGCCAACCGCAAGAGCAACCAGAAGAACTTGGGTACAATCCGCAGTTCCAACCTCTGCACCGAGATCATCGAGTACTCTGCTCCGGATGAAGTCGCCGTGTGCAATCTAGCGTCTATGGCTTTGCCATCTTTCGTCGATTATAACTCTGAAAGCTATGACTTCCAAAAGCTGCACGAAGTCACCCAGGTCGTCGTGCGCAACCTAAACAGAGTCATCGACGTAAACCACTACCCTGTCCCCGAGGCACGCAACAGCAACATGCGCCACCGTCCTATTGGTCTCGGTGTCCAGGGTCTAGCTGATACCTTCCTTGCTCTTCGCATGCCGTTTGAATCTCCCGAGGCTCGACAGCTCAACAAGCAGATCTTTGAGACTATGTACCACGCTGCCTTGACTGCATCAATGGAGATTGCCAAGGAGGATGGTCCATACTCCACATACGAAGGCTCCCCTGTTTCCCAGGGTATTCTCCAGTATGACATGTGGAACGTCACTCCCTCTGACCTGTGGGACTGGGCTACTCTCAAGGAGCAGATCAAACAACACGGTGTTCGCAACAGTCTTCTGATGGCCCCTATGCCAACTGCCAGTACCTCGCAGATTCTGGGCAACAATGAGTGCTTTGAACCTTACACTTCTAACATCTACTCTCGTCGTGTCTTAGCCGGTGAATTCCAGGTTGTCAACCCCTGGCTATTGAAGGATCTTGTCGATCTAGGTCTCTGGTCTGACAACATGAAGAACCGCATCATCGCTGAGGGTGGTTCCGTCCAGAACATTCCTAGCATTCCGGCAGAAGTCAAGGCCTTGTACAAGACTGTTTGGGAAATATCCCAACGTACAGTAGTGCAGATGGCTGCCGATCGAGGTGCTTTCATCGACCAGTCACAATCCCTAAACATTCACATGAAGGACCCTACAATGGGCAAGATCACAAGCATGCACTTTACTGGATGGAAGCTTGGTCTAAAGACTGGCATGTACTACCTACGAACACAAGCTGCTGCTCAACCTATTCAATTTACGGTCGATCAAGAAGCACTGAAGGTCACTGATTCAGCCGCTGCTAGACCCGGCACGTTGAAGAAGCGAGCACCTCCTTCCGGAAGTCACACCTCTTCGCCATCCCCTGCTATCCCACGGCCTATGTATGCCAAGAGAGAAAGCTCCAACGTCGTCAACTCTAATGGAGTCCCCACACCTAGCGCCACTCCCCCCCCTGCCAATGAGGCAGCGGTGGTGGGACCTGCTGTGTCAGCCGCCGGACCCTCAACTTTTAAGGCAGATGCGCCCGAGGGTGAGAGCCCTAAAGCGTTGCCGACGGAGCCTACCGAGAAACCCAAGCCTGAGGCCCTGCCAGAGTCTGCGCTGGAAGACGCCAAGTCGCCAGCCCAAGACGAGGATAACGAGGACAAGAGCAAGGAGCGCGAGTATGATATCTACGCTGATGCTGTTTTAACTTGTAAGTATCCTTGAACCATACATATTCTAAGTGGCATATTTAACACTGGTACAGGCAGCATCGAAAACCGCGAGGAGTGCGTCATGTGCAGCGGTTAAGGGATCAACACGGAAAAGAGAATGTGACGATGTTATGCCATGGGTGATGAAAATAAGTTAATATGACGGACGAGAAGCATGGGACAGGATTGTTTATGAATAGGGGCTTTCGTTAGAGTGCTGCATTTCACTCATAGAAGAAGAAGGCTTGGTCTCCTATACCGACACTTGTATAATCCGGGCGCATTGTACAGGCAGCTATGATAGTTAGCTCCTAGATAGAGCAACTTGGTTGGGCTGGCGTTTCGTTTTGTAGTTTTTATTTGATATTCGTCTTTCTAAACACTACACAATTAAGACCCGATACTAGGTGCCATGTGCGTATCACTTGAATAAGAGACATCATGGCGTCCTTGATATAGACTGAAGAGTGTAGCACGAGCTCAGGCCGAATTGGCACAACGTACGTACCTACCTACCCCAATGTCGGTAGTGATTGAGAGACGTTCATATTTAGCACCACCCTACCTGATCTCGCGCGGCGCCACCAATCAAATTAAACATCCATTCTATCCATTTCCGCCTGCGGAGGCCTGATCATCTATCTCATCAAGTCTCCTACGTATATCGTCTCACTCATTTTTTGTCTTCATTGCTACGTATAAGCATTCGGGAGATCCGGCGGCCGAGCAACATACTAATCCTCGCCCGCCTAGCTGTGAACCGAGGCATTCCCCGAGGGAATGTATTTGACCGCGGTCCAAGGTCTTTTTTTTTTTTTTTTGGAGAACTCTTGAAGCAAGTCGGGCTTACCTCAGCACTTTATTTTTTTTCTTATTGTGGCGCACATTCATAGGCTGACGGTCAGTCGACTTTATGGTGTAGATAATACCACGTGCAATGTAACGTATGGGGTTGCATGATGAAGAAGGGGGTATATCGATGGTGCTGAGTGCGGCTCGAATAATGTATCGTAGCACATCAGCCCCGTGAAAAACGCAGGTATCTCGCTCTAGAATTTTGGATTCGCACTATCGGGGTCTGAATATGGTTTTCATCTCGCCATCGAGATTGACGCGAGCCTGACATATTCGCGATATCGAAGCGAAATTCCACGAGGTAAGCGCAGTTTCCTCAACCTCGGTGTATGACCAGGAGTCCGCATCTAGATGGTTGTCTGACATTTCCCAGGGAAAGTTTGTTTTTCGCCCATCATGATTACTGAACAGGCATGATGACCACCCGTATGTGCTGGATAGACAAGGTTACTACATCGGAAATAGTCACTACCATCGAGAATTCATTAATCAGTTAATCATTCTACTTGCCTATTGTGGCAACATTGATTTGAGACAGCATCGAATCTGGAGGTAAACCCTGTGAGCACGAAATCGGTGTGTTGAATTGGTGATACGGCCAACGAGGTGAGAACGCGGGGAATAGGATGGCAACACGACATTCTGATGGGCGCCGTGGTTGATATAAAGAGGCTTCATCCTTCCATGATATCCTCAAACCAAAAACAACTGGTATCAACACAAAGAATCAAATCAACTTACAACATTTCATCAAATAATCAACTTACACATCGAAGATGGCTTCTCTATTCGCTTCAGAATTGATCCAACGAGCTGAGTACGGGTCCCTCTCCCTCTTCCTTTTACGCTTAATTCATTAAGAATTAGAAAACTGACATAGTAAAACGACGTTTAGGATCCTCTCCAAGGATCATGTGCCTCAGCCGGATCTAGGAGAAATTACCCGTGGGCCGCTGAAGATGATCTGTAAGTGAATATCGGGAGAGCAGGAATAATTCCACATACCCAAGACTTAGTAACTGACAACATGAACAACAGTCTGCTGTTTCGACCCACGAGTCATCCCTGAGAAATTCCTCGATCTTAAGGAGGAAGACAGTATGTTTCTCTCACAATAGAACTTTCTCTTCCTCTCTTCTTCCTTTTCTCCTCTTTTTTAATTTTACAATCTTAACAAAAGATTCTAGGAGTCCTTCTCATCAGAAACGCATCCGGCACGCCGGCTCGAAACATTCTCGACATTGTAGCGATCGATAGACTCGTGGGTATCAGCGAGGTCATCGTCATCAAGCATACCGGTGAGTAGCGGTCAAATCAATCCCTTCCCAACAACCCCTTTCCTCTCCCATAACACAATATAAATTACTCAATTGTTTCAAGTCCGCGAAATACTAACAATCAACAGACTGCGGCGCAACGCACCTAACAGACGACGCCATCCGCAAGCACATAGTCAAGCATAACCCGAATCTCGCCGACAAAGTCGCCGACGTCTCGCTCCAGACTACCAAAGAGTAAGTCACTTCCACTCCCACTCCTACCCCTATAACCTCTTCCCCATACAATCCCATACAAACCTCAGTGTTTATAAGGTGTCTATAAGTATTAATACTAACACCCGCCGCTAAAACAATTAGTCTCACCGAGCGCACACGCCTAGACGTAGACATCATCAAGTCCTCCCCCTATCTCCGCAAGGAGCTGCGCGATACCGCCTCCGGTCTTCTGTACGATATTAAGACCGGCAAGGTCGATAGGATCGTTTAGGTTCTGAAAGTATGATTCTTGAAGAATTTCGAGCAAAGAAACCTGGCTGTTGTAAAGAGCGCTGTGGGATTAATAAGTTGGAGAATGGCAAATTACGGGTTTACCAGTCGATAACCTGACGAACTTCTGACTACTTAGTGAATGATATCTCACTGTATTTTTTCACTCGCGTGTGAAGCGTCGAAATCTGGTGAATTAACCTTCCTTCACACGTATACTTGCAGCATATATTGATTGTTAGATACCAATCGAAGTATACCGATACTATATACCGAGGGTTTAGGCGAAGCTCACCGAAAACCTTTGAGAAACAAAACAGGATGACATTTGTGAATAGAGCATCCTCCAGTGTAGGCATGGTAGTCTGCAATGTGAACAAGGATATTTGAACAATGCGTGTTGGTGTGTTTGTACCGTTACATAGCCCGTGAATAGCTCATTGCCTCGTAGGGTAATTATCTTCTTTGAAGGCCTTTTTTTTTTTTTTTTTTTTTTT
>NPFG01000398.1:0-37159 GCA_002288965.1 Xylaria sp. MSU_SB201401
TATTAATAAGGCCTTACTTTTTCAATGTTAATAAGGGGCTAGTTACGCCTTACTAACTCTATTTTAACCCACATTACTTTAATTAAGGAAAGTGCAACTAGATCATCTAACTAAAATATTTTATACTAAGTGAACTATGAGTACTTCAAGGACTATATCCACAACCGGCTAGGTGCTAAGCTAATAATGGTCAGTTGATTTATAATCACCTATGCACAGGGTCACTGAATCTTCAGAAACAGATTGCTGGGAAATCTCCTCATAAAATATAAAGCATGTGATTCTACCTACATCCTACGAAGTAGGTGGTGCTATTATAATCATACCTATTCTCACTTACACTACATGCTTACCTAGATTTATACCTAGCCATCGTAGGCGCCCATACAGCAAATCGATCCTCACTGAACTGTCATTACCTGTGAACAGGTGTACTATGATGACGATGCAGTGATAGCAAGTCGTAGCCAAGTAAACTTCGGCACGCTCCAGGGCTCTTTCAAGAGCTGCCAAGCGGCGTCTAGCACGACCGGGCGCCCTTACGAGACGCCTGCTCTCGGCCTCGTCCTCCCAGTTTACTTGTTAGTAGAGCACCTGTCATGTAACCGCGACAGCGACATAGGCGCGGCAGACGACACATTTCCAACGATGTGCCGGCCTAAGACCATATCAACTTCTTCTCAAAATGGCGGATAAAACTGTTTAGTGTGCTTTAATATTTGCTCAATACAGAAATATTGACTTGGGAGGAATGTGATGGCCACTATATAACAACCGAAGTATATAGCCAGTAGGGGTAATTAGGGTACAACAAGGACGTAAACAGATCATCTCGAGAACTAAAGTCCTATAAAGTTGGGGTGTAGTCAGAATACAGCTAGTATATAATGAGTTATAGTAGTAATTCGGGAAACCTAGGGCTAACACTACAGACTCCAGAGGTGTTACAAAGAGAAGTGCGAAATTTCAAGAGATCCTCACAGTCATGGTACGTCGCGGCAATGGTAAGTATGGGTAAGACTTCACGTGTGCAATTCGTAATACGCTTGACTTGTCTGTAACCCGATTGATGGTGTATCGCTGTGGCTATTTTGCCCTCGATATTACACGGCGAAACGTGGGACCTACGGAAAATATATGGGTATCTATCGAGGTGTTAGTAGGTTAAAGACCAGCCGTAGAATTGACGTCCTACTTCGTTACAGTCTTTGCTATCTCAGGATTCCGGCGATAGTCAATATAGCCGTTAAGATGGTGGCTGAAGTAGAAATGAGCTGCAGACTGCACGAGGTAGGAAGCTGATCACTTAATACGTAGGCATAAAGTATTCATAAATAGGTAACTAGACGTATGTCTGGCGATATTGAAGATGGACTGCAGCTATCGTCAGAAGGCGCGCCTGGAAACTTTCTCCTTCCACGAATCAGCGCTGTCCAGCGATAATTATTCCAGCGCAAGTGTGAGGCTTGAAAAATGCACCCCATTATAAATGTAACTGAGCTCGAGCAGGGCGGGTTCAAAAATAAACGACCTGTCGCCCATCTCCTCACCAACACTCAGCGACTTCAAGCAGCGATAAAACGCTCACATAAAGTCGGAAAAATACACAACTTCTGTTATAAGACTTAATAGGCCTTAAATAATAGTTCCATCTTCTATAAATGTTTCCTGCTTTTCCTAGGTACATTCTAAGTCGTTGAAGTTATTGAGCATTGGTGAGAAACTGGGGGAGGGTCGTTATTTTTTGAACCTACCCTGCTCGAAGCTGCTGATGATATATTGTCCTGCTCTAAGCCGTGCTTCCCTTCGGATTTGCCAGGGTGATGCAGGCTGAACGACCTGGCAGGGTAGTTGTAGGTGATATATTGCATTTCCGGGGGTTTGTATAGCCCTTCTAACACTTTCGTACTTTATGCGAAAATGATAAAACGTAGCATAGGGCAGCTTCGAAATAACAGCCTGCCAGAGTTCGACCAGACGAGGACTCAACTCGAAACGCCACGTTCAGCGCCAAGTGATCGAAGCATAGTCGCCGTCTGAGCTATATATAAATACATAGGCATGCGGCTCTCTCTGCGATACCAAAGTACAAATAGGTGTAATTTAGGCATCTGCTGTGCAAGAGTTCCGGTTCGGCATAACGAAGCCTCAGTCTCGTCCTGCCATTCTAGAGTGACCCGCGAGAGCTGTGATGTGAGCGCAAGAGGTTGCAGGCGGGTCATATCCATCACGATTTGCAATGCCGGAAGATTTCTTCTGCATTGACCATGAAGGAGATAGCAAGATGCTTTGGTTTACGACTTTGAGATACGAAAAAGGACCTCGCACATTTTGAGAGTAGTCGGATAGCTGGCTCCTAGGCGTCTAGACCAACCTAGGGAAAGCGGATACAGGCCATGGTGTTCCTCGAATACTATTTTTCTTTTTTAAGATTACGGGGGAGGCCACATCTCGATGGCAGACAAAGGTCTATACTAAATATTAGCGATGGATGACAGTAATGAAACCCCATTTGAAGAAGATCGGTTTGTCATTAACATGATGGGCGTGAACACGTACCCTTAGTTATGGCGCTCTGAGGATCACATGTAGGTACAGGTATTTGCTCGAGACGATCAAAATGCCGGAGTAAGTAGGTGGACAAGCGACATAGGTTCAAAACAAAGCCGGAATTGCCGGTGGATGATGAGATAGTTAACTCTTCTAAATCGAAATACTAGCGATTGCCTCGGGGAGATGATGGATTGGAGGGGGGAAACGTAGGGACTCCCAGTAAAGTCGAATTTGCTTGATCACCGAGCTGCTTTTACGGGTTGCGGTACTTGCTTCCAGCCTCTGTACCTGTGATACCGCCCTCGCTGCGGTCAATATCATCGGTGGAAAAGTATATAACATTGTAGAGATAGCTGTCGGGGGGGGGGGTTCGTATGCATTAAATTCCACAACCAAGTCATTCTCCGGCTTCCATATTACACGCCTAAATATCTATCTCACTTTGATTCAGTTGTTTGGGCAGAGTTCGATATCAAGATAGATGTGACAAACCAGCCCTCCCCTTTGGACCGGAGCAATACGTTAAATTTTCAAGACAAAGACAAGTTTCTCGAAATTCATCTTACGAAAGTTGACCTTCTCCACAACGCGTTGCCATTCTCTGCACACAGCCGCGCTGCGAGTCCAGCCAGGACCCTCTTCATGTGCGATTGCCTCCAGTATCATGAGATGATGTTATCGCTCTTCTTTGGTTGCGGGCTCTCCTCTTTCCGGTAATTAGAAGAGAAATACTAACTGTAGGTAGAGGCATGAACGGGCACTGGTACATCCTTCTTTCCTGATGAAATGATTAGGACTGATCATCTAGAGAACAGCCGTAAACACCACGCATAAGGCGAGAGAGGCTCTTAGCATATCGGAGCAACCCACATCTCTCTCTGCCTTTCCGTTTTTTTTCTATTTATTTTCCGCTGGAGTATGAACTCTCGTGAGCCTCATTGCTCCGGGCTGCATGCGATTACCGTATGTAGTGATTACAACTAACAAGCTACCTAGGTACCTATCTAGTAGGGCACTAGTTGTAGGGTTCATTTATTACTTCTTCGGGACTAGCGGCTGTTAGTGTACGTATAAGTACCTACTTAGGTACTAGTACAGGTCCGATAATTTCTTATCATTGATAAGAGGTCGAAAAAGTTCCGCTCTTCCAACATTGCAAAGACTCTTGAGAGACATTCGCGAGCAAGAGACGTTGAATAGGATGGCCATATAGCAAAATGAAGACAGATTTCAAGGTAAACTGAAGTTATTTCTCTTCAACTATTTGCACGTCACTAATGTCACTGATTCAAGTTCTCCAACTTGCTTGGGACCGTCTACTGTCAAGGGAATCTCTTGTTCAGTCCAGACGGAACCTGTCTCTACTCCCCCGTCGGGAACCGAGTTACCGTATTCAACCTCGTCGAGTTAGTTAAGCCATTGCCCTGATACCCGTCTGTCCATATCTACGCGCACACTTCGCAGCTGCTAAAGTGTTCTTCTATCAGGAACAAGTCACATACCCTCCCGTTCGCGCATCGAAAGAACATCTCGAGAATAGGCCTGACACCGCGGGGCAATTTGTTGTTTTCTGTCGACGAAGAAGGCCACGCCATCTTGACAAACGTCACTCGTCGCATACCTCTATACCACTTCTCCTTCCGGTCGCCTGTCACTGCCGTCGCTTTCTCGCCCTCGGGACGCCATTTCGCCGTTGGGCTGGGTCGCAAGACCGAGGTATGGCAGGTCCCCTCCACGCCCGACTCGAGCCCTGAAGGTGGGTTGGAGTTTGCACCTTTCGTGCGCCATCACACTCACATGGGCCATTTCGATGATGTGCGCCATATAGAGTGGTCCAACGATTCCAGATTCTTCTTGACAGCTTCCAAGGATTTGACTGTTCGGATATGGAGTCTACAGGCCGAGGAGGGATTTGTCCCGACCGTTCTGTCTGGACATAAGCAAGCTGTCGTGGGGGCTTGGTTTTCCAAGGACCAAGAGACGATATATACCGTCAGTAAGGACGGCGCAGTCTTCGAATGGCAGTATACCAGGCATCCCGATGCGCCGCCACCCGACGAGGATGAAGAGATGGAAGGCGCCAATGACGATGATATGCGCTGGAGAATCGTGCAAAAGCATTATTTCATGCAGAACCAGGCGCATGTCCGATGCGCCGTGTTCCACGCGGACACAAACTTACTAATTGCCGGCTTTTCCAATGGCATATTCGGCTTGTACGAAATGCCCGACTTCAATCCAATCCACAACCTCAGCATATCCCAGAACGAAATCGATTTCGTTACCATCAATAGTAGTGGCGAGTGGCTAGCCTTCGGCGCCTCTAAGCTGGGCCAACTCCTGGTCTGGGAATGGCAGTCAGAGTCTTATATCTTAAAGCAACAAGGGCATTTTGACTCGATGAATTCGCTCGTTTATTCGCCGGACGGAAAACGCATCATCACCACAGCCGATGACGGCAAAATAAAGGTGTGGGACGTAGAGTCCGGATTTTGCATAGTCACGTTTACTGAGCATACGAGCGGTGTTACGGCTTGTGAGTTTGCCAAGAAAGGCAACGTATTGTTCACCTCAAGTTTGGACGGCTCGATCAGAGCCTGGGACCTGATCAGATTTCGAAATTTCAGGACGTTCACGGCGCCGACGAGACTCTCCTTTTCTTGTATGGCCGTAGACCCAAGTGGAGAAGTCGTTGCAGCAGGCTCTCTAGATTCGTTTGATATCCATATTTGGTCAGTTCAGACCGGCCAATTACTTGACCAGCTAGCTGGACATGAGGGGCCTGTCTCATCACTGGCCTTTGCTCCTAACGGTGGCTTATTAGTTAGCGGTAGTTGGGACCGTACGGCTCGGTTGTGGTCGATCTTCGGTCGCACACAGACGAGTGAACCTTTGCAGCTGCAGGCGGACGTACTAGACGTTGCTGTCCGTCCCGACTCAGAGCAACTAGCCGTCTCTACTCTGGATGGCCAACTTACCTTCTGGTCGATCTCAGGAGCGGAGCAAGTGTCTGGGCTCGATGGCCGGCGAGATGTTTCTGGTGGCCGAAAAGTGTCCGATCGGAGAACAGCGGCGAATGTCTCGGGCACAAAGAGCTTCAGCACTATAAAGTATAGCACGGATGGCAGCTGTCTATTGGCAGGTGGGAGCAGCAAGTATATTTGTCTATATTCTGTGAGTACCATGGTTCTGCTCAAGAAATTCACGGTCAGCGTCAATCTTTCATTATCCGGCACTCAGGAGTTCCTCAACAGCAAACTTCTTACAGAAGCTGGCCCCGAAGGTTTGCTTGACGACGAAGGAGACTCGGATCAGAACAATCGACCGGATAATTCTCTCCCAGGGTCAAAAAGGGGCGGTGATCCTTCAGCCAGAAAGACACTACCTGAAGTCAGAGTGACGGGTGTCGCTTTTTCTCCTGCTGGCACATCTTTTTGTGCTGCCTCAACCGAAGGGCTTCTCATTTACAGTGTCGACAACGAACTTCAATTTGATCCCTTCGACTTGAATATGGAAATAACACCAGCTTCCACTCTCGAGATTCTCAAGAATGAGAAGGATTACCTCACGGCCCTCGTGATGGCGTTCCGCCTAAACGAAGCGGGCCTGATCAAGAGAGTATTCCAAGCTATACCATATCCTGACATCGCACTTGTGGTTGAACAATTCCCAACAGTCTACGTGGCCAGATTATTGCGATTTGTAGCTGCTCAAACAGAAGAATCGCCTCATATCGAATTTTGCATGCTCTGGATCAAGGCTCTAGTAGACAAGCATGGTCCCTGGTTAACGAAAAATCGAAACAAAGTTGATGTTGAACTCCGCATAGTTGCCAGAGCTATTTCTCGGATGCAAAACGAGATCAGACGCTTGGCCGACGAGAATATCTATATGGTCGACTATCTACTTGGGCAGGCTAATACAAAAGCTGATGGAAATACCGAGAGAAATATGGACAATGAGCGCGATGAGCCAATGAAAATGCTGACAATGAGCGAACAAGAAATAACTGGTTCACCAGATAACTCTGAGGGTGAGTGGATAGGTCTGGATTGACCAGTTCATCCGTATTCAGAGGATCCTGGATGTATATTAATGCCCACGCACGCGCAAAACGCGCCTTCTCATCTACGGGTTATACTCCGACGCACTCGGTTTCGCATCACATGTAAAGCGAGAGCCCGTCCGAGCGCCTAACGGGACAGACAGCACTTCGCATAGCGCTCCTCGATGGACATCAAAGTTCACCAGCATTAGTCGCAAGATTAAGCCACGCATTCGGCTTTATTCGAATTTGAATTTGAATTTGAATTCACCCACTGCTACCGAGTTACCATGTAAGGATTGAGACAGCAAGCTGCTGTTTGAAGTCGAGAGGCTGACTAGAGCTGAGTGCGCCACTTGTACGCCAAGAAGGAGGCTCTTTCGCAGAGGATATCTGAAAGCATCCGTGGCTGACAAACAGGGAAATGGGTGTAGCGAATCAGCAAGCATACCGAGCATTTTCGAGTGCCAAATTTCTTGGATATGACAGTCTGCCCTTGCTCATCAAAAGTTCCGCGCACTACTGCAACTCGGCGTTGTTGGGGGCTGCTGCCTGATGCACATCAGCAGCAATGTTTCGCAGGCAGCCAACCAATCTGCATCTAGGATCCATACCTACCCGCGCGTACACCGCAATTGAACATCTCAAACCCCATGTTGTACCCTCCGTCCACGTACCTAAGTAGTGTGCCTTGAGTCCCGTCGCATGCTTATTTGCGCTTGCCGCTCTCCACCCAGATGTATTAAGAACGAATGAGAGCTGTTCCTTATCAAGTGTCCCACAATGAATCTATCCCTAATGTGCCCCGCATGTTAGGCTGTCATAGGTAGCCGGTAACTCAACGACCCAGGCCAAAACAGGCGAAAGACATACATGACCTACACCAATCTGTCGGTAGCCAGGCGTTCTTTTGAAACGTCAGGATATCAAGGAAAGCTCTGTAGAGGTAAGGAGTGCTGCTGTCTTCAATCCCTGGCCCACGAGTTTGCCACTCAGCTTTCGTAGAATCTAACCATGCATGTGCCTAGGGCTAATGGTGGCAACCAAGAGGAGCAAACTCCTCTACTAAGTATATATATCGTGCTTGCCCTTCCTAAATTCAAGGAAGGCTATGAAGTGTGTAGCGCTGTCGTGCTCTTGGACATCTCACAGATCTCATGTACTTATTGGCTGCCTGTCCTTGAAGAGGCTCCAGCAGCTTGTCATACCCGGCGACGTTCCCGACGTCAGCTGTGCTCATTTCGACCTCTCGGCGCTTGCTGCCTGTCTTGTAGACCATCTACCACGAATTTTTTACTGCGTTAAACAACTTGCTGTCAACTGAGAAGAAGGGCATCATTGAGTGTGGACGATGGATATAACCTCTCTAATCAAGGGGATGATCCCTGAGGCAGTAGAAAATGCCACAACTATCGAAGGCAACACATCGGCATCTCACGGCATGCCCGCCAATATTGTCGAAAGCATACTACCACTTATCGGCCTGAAAGGGTTCTCCCCTATGTATCACTTTATCGGTAATTGGCTCGGCTGGGACCCGACGGCTCTGCTGACGGTGTTGGGATTCATAGTAAGTAGTCATGCTATTCTAGTCCCGACGAGACCATAGGACGGATGCCCCTTTTCCTCTACCCCACGTCGCACCCTTAAGAGCTTCTCACGGTTTGAAGGGGGTTTGACAACTACAGTCAAGAAAAGTAACTAACTTCCAGTCTCACAGTGGGCGCTCAACAAGGTTCTTCGACAAATATTTTACTTTTTCTACGGGCTTTTCACGGACTATTTAATGAGCACTATCCACGTCAGCAGCACGGACGATATTTATATGCACTTGATGCTCTGGCTCTCCAGGCAGCCGAAGATGGTGAACTCTCGAGATTTGATGGCCGAGACCGCCAGTAAGACGGCGTGGGAAGACGAAGATGAGTCAATGGTGGCACGCGACCGTTCAGGTCTATATCTAAACTTCTCTAACCAGGAGGCGAGAGCGGCAAGTTTCTTACCTTGTCCTGACTAGTCGTTTTATGAGTACCTATGTGAACTAACTCTTTACCTTCTTGAAGCGGCCGCAGTTCATACCAGCCATAGGACTGCATAGTTTCTGGTGGAAAGGCCAGTATTTCAAACTGCATCGCAAGAAGGAATCTATCTTTGACGATGGCGCGGCTGGCGGGGGTTTCAGTGGATTCAAGGACAAGGAGGATCTAATGATCTCGTGCTTATGGAGAAGCCCTGGTAAGCATAGTTCCCCCGATTTCCTCCGTCACATGCGAATGGAGGTTGTACGAGTAAATGCTAACAATGCATCTCAGAACCAATTAAACAACTTCTGGCCCATGCCAAAGAGCAATACTACAGTGACCACCAAGCCCGGACTATCGTTAAGCGGCCGTATCCGGCGTTCATGCGACGGGCTCGAAATAATTGGCAACAAGTAGCGAACAGGCCGGTGCGAGACATGAAAACGGTTGTGTTAGATCATGAGCAGAAACTACAGGTCCTCACCGACATGAACGAATACCTCCACCCAGATACCCCACGATGGTACGCTAATCGCGGAATACCACTTCGTCGAGGGTATCTCTTCCACGGGCCACCAGGCACAGGAAAGACGTCATTGTCGTTTGCGTTAGCCGGCGTATTCGGCCTGGATATCCATGTCATCTCCCTCCTCGAGCCGACCCTGACAGAAGAGGACTTGAGCAGCTTATTCAGCACGCTGCCGCGGCGCTGCGTAGTTCTCCTCGAAGACATAGACACCGCGGGCCTCCGTCGCCCAGTCGACGAGATGCGCGCCGCCGAACGAGGCGCCAAGAAGGAGAAGGAGAAAGAAAGCAAGGACGAATCGAACAAGACGACGTCAAACGACATCAAGGAGCTTGCCAAGGCTCTCAAGAAAGACGTAGACGACCAGAAGAAGGGCATCTCGTTGTCCGGGCTACTCAACGCCATTGACGGCGTAGCAAGCCACGAAGGCCGCGTCTTGATCATGACGACCAATGTACCTGAAAGCCTTGACGACGCGCTGATCCGACCGGGTCGCGTTGACTTGCAGGTTGAGTTCACTTACGCCACGAAGGTGCAGGTCAAAGAGTTATTCATCCGCATGTACGAAGGAGACGAAGGGCGACCGCAACATCTCAACGCTAAAGCTAAACCGGCAACAGCCAACGGAAGCCCCGTTACTCCACCGACTAATGAGAAAAACCCCGGATCGTCCGCTAATGGCACAATGTTATTCCCGGAGACGTCCAGCGCGCTGCGCTCTGGGGAGCTCGATATCGCCATCAATGAACTGCCTGAGATCGCGCACAAGTTCAGCGAGAAGATCCCCGACGGCGAGTTCTCGCCCGCCGAGATCCAGGGCTACCTGCTCAAGCGCAAGAAGCACCCGCGCCGGGCCCTCGAGGAGGTAGACAAGTGGGTTGCGGCACTCATCCAGCAGAAGGTGAACAGAACCAAGATATCGCAGGTTCAATAGAGCAATAGAGAAAGGGGGGTTGGTGGAGCATATGACATCTTTACGAATTAGGCGTCTAGGGATGAATCTTCATGATAATGAGGGGTGGCGAGAGCATATTACAGAAGCATACCGATTCCAATATCTAGGTGCATTAGAAAAAGAACTTAGAGCTGCCTAGCCTGAGGGATTTCACAGCCAACATGTGATAAAGCCCTCCAATGCATCGACATGAAGTAATTTTGAGGAATCTGTGCTAAACGGCTTTCAGTGCATATTGGACTCTATACTTCCCACACTGATCTTCCTCAACAGCTAGGATCCCAACTTATACTACGTGTCGGGATAGGCCTGATCACATCATCATCCGCACGTTCGCCTCCGACCTCTTTCGAAGGAACTAGACTGGGGGGAGGCGTAACCGCCTTTCTCTCATCCACACTCTTCTGCTCTATCCATTGCCCCTTTCCTATCTCCTTGCTATCAGCGACCACGTTCTCATTCCCCTTGCCTTTCTCCCTCCTCGCATCTCTTATCTTTGCCTTCTGCTTCCTCCAACGGAAGACGGCTAAATATATGGCCGCGATAATTGCAGTACTGGCCAGGACGGTGCATACGATTATCGTATCTCGGGAAGATATGTGGTGTGCTTAATTGAAAAGGAAAAAGTTAGTTTAAATTGTAAGGTAGTGTGGGCAGCAACTGTAGGGCTTCATCATTACCACAATAAGGAAAGAAAAGGAAATTAGAGGCTGAGAGAGACCAGAACTAAGAGAGAAAGAGCTTTTACAGGCCTAGGATATGGATCAGATTTATTTGTCCGTATCCCGAGTCTGAATACATACATCCTCGCACGTAGCCAGAGACGCTTAGCAACTAGGGAAATAACCGTGAAGGAATAAGAGGAACCGTATATGAAATAAGAAGGCGTACTGTGACCCAGCGAGGGACCGTCGCAATTCAAGTGGGCATCGCATGTCTTGTCCAGGAGCACTTCCGTCGTGGTAGTGGTAGTGATATTCGGTCTTGACCGAGGGTCCATGGTGGCAAGGAGATAGTAGCTAGAGCAGATAACCCAACCTGTAATGCTATGGAGATGCTGTGCGTAATAGCTTGCTAGGTAAAGCTCTGCTCGTGGGCTCTTAAACCTCCTGAAAACTCCTTTCGTAATGATCGTGAACTGGGTGGGTATCTAGGCATCGGAAGAGACAGATATATACTGCTTCATGGAGCGTCAAGCCCTATAAAAGCACGCGAGTATCTCTGGTTGAATTGTAGGAAGGAAAAGGCCAGGGGCCGTACCCTATGCGTTGTTGAGAGAGCTGCTGTCTGTTCACATAGTGACTTAGGGGATGAGTCCCGTGACGGAACCCAAATCAGCTTGTTTATGAAACGTATCCGGAACGAGTTTCATTGATTGACTCATTCACTCACATGACTGAATAGGCGAAGAATCATAAACTTCCCTCATTATGATTTGGTACGAAGTGTTGTTACATGGCCTTATGGTATGACAAATGGTATGGTGGATGATGTTGTACATGAGACAGAAACAGACTGATAGATACGCTGACAGCCAGTCGTTTATATGTTGCCATTTACATTTTCCTATTTACATCGAGCTACTTCGCGTGATCACGGTCTGCTCGTCAGGTCTGAGGTACAGAACTGTCGTACCTGGGTGATCTCTTCTTGGCACTTCAGACTCACGAGTCCAATGGGAGCTCACGGTTGTACTTTCAGTCAATGTTGTCGAAATCTTTCCTCCGGGAGTCATGCTATCCAATCCCACGTGATATAATGTCCTAAAATGAAGTAGGACTAAAGATCCTGGGCATGCTGCTACACCACTCTAGAGCCGGGCAAACGCTCGTTTAGTGTCCGACTTCACAAGTCCACGTCAACTAGATGCTCGATAATGTTTGCTATCACGAAGACTCGAGGGGTACAGCAGCGATTAAGATAGTCTGACAAGGGACGTTGGTGAGCGCGACAGGGGTTATGATACGGAAAATAGACTCCGCAAAGTGTTGTGTGTCTGTTTGCAGCTGTCGATACTCCGTCTGTAGTGGAAGGAATCAAATACACGCAAGGGAAGGATCTAGGGTATCACAAGGGTCATATGAATCTGGCGGTAAAGAGGTGCCGAGCCTCGGCATATTTACACAGAAGGGACGAGCTAAGAAAATGCAGAACTCCTGGTGGTTCGTCGAACAGCCGCGGCGGTCGTTAAGAAGCATCTAAAGATGGAGAGTGCGAGGCCCGGCATTGGATACTGCGGGTTATGACGAAGGGTTGTTTCCAAGGTTACTGGGCGAGTAGTTTTCTGTATTCTAACTCTCGATACTCGGTTCTTTCTCTTCCATCTTTACGATCAGCTCATGCTGAATCTTGAGGTTCTGTGCAGAGCTTAGAGACCTCGCGACAGAGGTCTCATTCTTTTCGACGACGATTTGTCGGAGTGCCTTAATCAAAAACCCAGCGACAAGATCCACACTCCAATTATCTGGTATTACCGACAGTATATCGCTCACATCGAACCAGCTACCAAATTTATCGAGGAGCAGACTTGTCTGTTCTACACGATCGCTAATGTCTTCGAGCTGAAGGAATTCTCCCAATAGAGATCGGAATAGTCGAGCCTGTTCATTTTGGGTTGGCGGTGCGCTCTCTTGTCGTTTCGACCCTCGAGAATCGGCAGAGCCTGAAGGAAAAGGGTTTTGTGTGTCGGCTTGGTAAATACTATAAACACTTGCGCCACCGCGAAAGCAATACGCTACTGCTGTGTCATAGTCACCAAGGCGATGAACCAGAAGGCGCAAGGCATTCTCGTGATTCCGTTCTCGGCCATCGAGAATGATTGTTTCTGGTACTAGCAAGTCATCGGCAACACTACTTAGACCAGATATTTGATCTCTTATACCCACAGAGTCATACTCATACTTGCCGCTGAGAAGCTGGAGAAGACGCAGCCGACTATCCCATGCCTCATCGTTGGCTGGAGCGTTATCCGTTAGAAATTGCTGGTACGTCGGCTTTGGTGGTTGTAGTGCCCGGTATGCGTCATATGTCGAGAGCACAGCGTCCCGTGTCTCGGATGATGCTTGAAGTTTCGTTATTACAACGTCAAGATAATACGTTATCAACTCATTGACATATAGCGTATGTCCTTTGCCGAACACGAGGAATTCGAGGTAATACTTTACAGCTTCTGGAGCGTCTGCTCGAAGAAGTTCGACGACATAGGTTGGCTCAAATTTGGGAGCTCTGCCTTTGTCATCTGCGAAAACTTGAACGCCAAGCTTTGGGTTTCTGTTTGCCAACCAGATACCATATTCCTGCACGAGGCTTCGGTTACTGATCTTAGTCAAATATTCACGCATACGCAACTCGCCATCTTGAAATTCACCGCCGTCATTTCTCTCTCCTTCGATAATGCGTTTCCATGTCTCAAGCACCTCCTGAGCCATCTTTCTACTCTGGTAGAGTCTGCTAAGCACAAAAAGTCGATGATACGACTCGATCAACGTCTCGGCCCTGTCAAAACAGTCGACTCCACTGTCAACAAGCTCGTATAGTTCGGAACGGACTGAACGATTCTTGGCAAGTCCGGGAGGCGAGTGTTGATCCAGCTCAAGCAATATGGCGAGAAGAGCAGCGTCTACAGTGCGAAACACCTCGCTCTCGTCAGGCACACTTCCGAACCCCTTTTTCCGTCGCCAAGTAGTGAGGAAGCGTCTGAGAAACTGAAGGACTGGTTGTTTTAGTGAGCTTAAGGTAGCCTGGGTCTTGCCGTCAAAGTCAGAACTGGAGATGAAGGTCTTGGCTGTCATTTTGACGCCACCAAAGATCCATATACCTCTGCGCGTCTCGATGACCTCATTCCGGACGCCAGGAACTATGGACAGCACGACGCGAGGATCGAGTTGACTGTCGACTAAAACCTCTTCCATAGCTTGAAGCTCGGCTTCTGAGAAGGAGTCGTTTGTGGATTTTAGAAAGCTGATCAGTAGCAAAATTCCAACCTGTTGTCGGATGTAGCTAAAGGTCAAAAATTCTAACTCGGACTTGGCATCACGCCCGCGGAAGGAGTTGACAATGTGGAACAATAATCGTCGCTTTTCAGGTGTCTCATTTGACATATCATTGATGGCCGCAAGTTGGGTATCTAGCTGGAGTATTAGTGGATTGCGAACGGCCCACCATATATAAGGGCCGGACCAAACGGCCATGCGAGCTGTGGTCCCGGCTAGGCGGCGGGCAAACTCCTCTTCTTCTGTATTGCGGGCTGTTTGCCATCCTTCGGGGAGGGATTCGTCGTCTTGTGAATCATTATCTCTGTCAAAGAGCTCCTTTTCTCTCGACATCCTCTCCATCGACAATGCCGTTCGAGAATCAACGCTCTTAAGTGATACTGAAGAGGGTTCTATTGTCTCTAAGTGGAATGGGGTAAACCGACGCCTGCAGAGTCGGTCGACGATCTCTTGGGAGCATGTGTTATCAGCTCCCAGCAATGATCGGATCCCAAGTGATTGGGGAACTTTGATTTTAATAGAGTCGTCTTGATTAGGCTCCAGCCAATATTTCATGGGTTCCTGCTCCGTAGCATCGGCATCCCAGCGTTGAATTTCTAAGCCATAGTGTATGCCATCTTTCAATTCTTTGCTCATTGAGGCAAGAACATAACCCTCTTCTTCGGGACTTAGAGACGAACGGGAGAATGACATATCCAAAGACTCTCCATCGACCACTATTTGCCTAGGATAGCGATCAAATTCGATGGTAGGACGAGTTGGCTCTCCTTCCGTGTTTACAAACATTCCGATTCCGGGTTCTAACGGACTGGTGCCTGTGACTAACAGGAACTCTTCGGGCGTTGGTGAGACGATGTGAGGTTTGAGGAAAGAAGAGTTGGGCGTGGGGGTCTTAGCTGGTCGACCTTCGACTGCGTCATCGAGCACGGTTGATTGAGTAGGAGATACCGCCTCTGGAGGACCTGGACTGGCTGATGGTTGCGGAGGCGTTGCTGAGCGACTACCGGGTTCCTCGGCATCAAGGGCCTGTTGTTCCTGCTTCCGGCTCACACTCGAGATAAAGTTCCCTAAACTCGTGCCTCTCCGATGCGTCTGCGTCTCAGAATTTTCTATCTGGGGCCGGGCCTGAGTCGATGAATTACTTCGTAACAAACCGCCACCAGTGGTTCCGGAGATGTCCTGAACCTGACCGACAACAGTTCCGGCCTGTGTCTCATCCAGGGATGAGATTGACATCAGGGGAATCTTGAGTTGGCGTTCGATTTCCAAAAGAGCGTAGCTTCTCGAATCGGCAACGCACGCGATGGTGTCCCTTCGCACGGACAACTTACTGCCGGCGAGTTCGATCTTCTTGATGACGCGAGCATCTTCCCCTATCCTCACGACCTGTATCTTTTTGCTCAGAGACAGCAGTATTGTGGCACCGCCGGGATCTTGGATATCCTGGTTGAGATCCACTCCACCAATCCAACGACAGTTCTTAACTTGAAGTCCGCTAAAAGCAGGGCTAAGCTCTGGAAGGGAGTAAAAAGTGACGGTTGAATTACAGAGCACACACGCCTTCCCAACGCCAGGCAGCAACAATATCTCTTGCACGCCAGGCCGAGTAGGATTGGGCGCACCGGCAGGGTCCGAGAAGGCGGGCCGGAGTCGCGATGCGAGTATAAAAGTCGGAACACTAGAATGATTGGTGGGATCCGGGGGGATCTGGAAGAAGTGAAGAAGCTCTGAATCCGAGGTTCCCACGTAAAGGTTGCCATCTGGTGTGCCTTGGATTAGTCAAAGCGTACATGGCTGAGTCCGGGTGGACAAGCAGAGCATTATGTGAAAGGCGCACCCAGATATTCGACGCAATTGATCTTTATGTCGTCTCTAGAACCGTCTTCGGAAAGCGGTACATCTGCGAATAGGGTGCGTAGGACGTAGGGGCCAGCTCCCGGAACGCTCCGTGAGCTGATATTGCTATGCGCGTCTTGGGCCATAGCTTGATAGACAACATCATAAGGCCACAAATTTGGCCATAATGTCAAAGCGCAGTTATTGGTGACTGTAGCACTTGTGTGAAACGACTGCAGCAAAAGGCAGGTAATAATTAGATTAACTGTATATCATATGGTAGTAGGAGACGTAAAGGTGAGGCTGGGGAAGATGCCTAGTGGTAGGCGTCACGATTGAACCAGAGGACCTAGAAGTAGGTAGGGTTAGAGGTAGGTATCTATTTAGGTACCTAGGTAAGGTAGGTAGGTGCCTTCATACTCAGTAGTAGTTGTAGGTAAGCTGTGTACTACTAGGGTCCTCCAGTTGCAGCAAGCTAGCACCGAATGAGGCATAATTAGTACCCCTGTAGCCCGTCAAAGTCCCTTCTCATTGGCCACTAGGCTACTCAGTAGGATACTTTAGAGAAGTCACATGTATTTATTCCTTAGCTAGGGACGCCGGCCCAGTCCAGCTCCCTCAGCCTCTCAGGAACGAGGCACGGTCTCATTCTCGTCTTGTCTAACTACGTGGTATCATCTCCATCGCTGTCACCAGAATCGTCAAACCGCCAACAAATCCACTCTGTTCTTCCTTCAGCGAAACACCGCCAAAATCGCTTCGAATCTCCGATCGCGTAAATCCTCGGGTAATGAGGTGACGAATGTGGCAGCGACCACTGCCCTAGGCTCTTCAAGCTCCCCCAATTCCCACAGTCGGCAACTTAGACTCGGTTGAATCCGCCATGGACAACCTGGACGTGGTAATACAGCAGTCAAACGACGAGACGACAACCCCCTCGTTGGGCAATGAGAATACAAATCAGTTTCAACACGCTATATCAGCATGGAGAAGTGCGTCACATGTGCCAATGCCCTCCTGCTGAGCGCTGTCGTCCATGCTGACTGACAACTGACAGACATTGACCTGTCCACCCTGATTCAAAACCTCGACAACACAGCGTCCGACATCGTCGCGTATCAGCGCGATTCTACGGTACAGCGCAAAGATCTTGCCCAAAAGACAAAGGATTTCAGAAAGCTCGACGATGCGACCAAACTTACCGAGATCAAGAGCCTCCTCAAAGGTGCGTCTCCGAGTCAACACGCCGCCAATCACATCCCGTGTCCGACTGACAGTTGTTTGATATAGCCTACCAGACGTTCATCGATCTCCTAACCAATCACTCCAAGGCCACAAACAGTGCCTTCTTGCAGGTCTATTCAGCCTTAGAGAATGCGCCGGATCCGTATCCGCTCCTCGAAGCTTCCGTCGATTCCATGCTAGTGTCCGAGGATACGTTGCCGAAATTGACGGAGGAAAATCAACACCTACAAGGAAATATCGCAAGTCTGACTTCGCAACTCGAGGAAACCGAATCACGATTACAGTCCGAGAGTGCAAACCGTAAGCAACTAGAGAACAACCTTGACTCGAAAGTGAAAGAGGTAGAAGCATCATGGACCGCTGTGCTCGAGGAAAAGCAAGATAATTGGGAAGCAAAAGAAAAGGCTTTGGAGGAGAAGGTCGAAAGCCAGGAACGCCTGATCAACGAGATTAAGGCCAGCTATGAAGTCACGCAGCGATTGAAAGGCTCCGAAGGTGTCGATGCTGAAGGCAACAGCGGCCATGTCACAAGCGCCGAGCTCGAGATGGTCCATTCAGACCTGGAACGAACGAGTGCGAGGCTCGCCGAAGTCGAAGCTCGTAATGAACAACTACGTCTAGAGCTTGCACAGTCAAAATCCCATGTCCAAACTCAAACATCATCCCCCGAGGATGACCCGTCGTATATGCGCATGAGATCTGAAAACTCGTCCCTGATACGCAAACTCGATTCGGCCAGGGTCGAGAAAGAAGCGTTCAAGCGGGACATTGACTCGAGATTACGTAGTCTAGAACGTGAGGTTGGCCTCTTGACGGAAGAGCGTGATGGCCTGAAAGCAAAAGTCCAGAAGTGGAGTGATTACGATGATGTTAAACAAGAACTAGAAGTGCTCAAGAGTATTGAATTCTCGACTGGGGATGACGACGACGTGTTAGCGAACGCAGATCCAAATAGTTCGACCGCCAAGGCCAAGGGGGACACGCTGGAACAGCTACTCCTAGCGAGAAACAAGAAACTAGGTGATGAGCTTACAATTCTCCGGGTATCACATCATGACCTCCAGAGCCGGCTTGAAAGCATGCAAGAGGAGATGTCAAAGACAAATGCCGACCTGGAGAGGTCACAAAATCTGAATACTCAACTAGAAAACGACCTGGCAAACCTGCAAGCTGAGGGCCAAAACGCATTCCCATCTGGTGCCTCAGTGGCAGGCACCTACACTAGGTATGCACCGTCTATCGCGCCAGCAAGACGAGGCGGGAGGACCTCCCCAACTTCGTCTATCATTTCTGGCTTCGACCCTCGCACGACGAGTGGTGAACCTGTGGGCGGGGGCTCCGGCATTCTTCCCATGATCACAGCACAGCGTGATCGCTTCAAGAAACGCAACTCTCAACTTGAAACGGAGCTATCTGAGAGCCACCGAACCGTCTCTCAATTGAGACAAGAGATCGCCGCACTACAGAAGGACAATCTGCAACTTTACGAGAAGACACGATATGTGTCAACGTACAACCGCGGCGGACCCTCGGCGTCGTCGTCGTCAGCGGCCTATTCGTCCAGCCCCAATCCATCTACTGTAAGCATAGGCGGGACTGGCAACCCTGGCATCGAGATGGATCGATACCGCAAGGCATATGAGTCCAACATATCACCCTTCGCGGCCTTCCGAGGACGGGAGTCGGCCCGGGCATACAAGCGAATGAGCCTTCCAGAAAGGGTAGTATATACAGTCACCCGGATGGTGCTGGCGTCAAGGACAAGTAGAAATCTGTTTGCGGCCTACTGTGTCGCGCTCCACTTGTTGGTGTTCTTCTCGCTGTATTGGCTTGGCACGGTGGATGCCGAGAAATATACAAGTAATCTAAGCCAGGGCGTAGCCGCCGCGGCGGGCGCTGGAGGGGTGGGCAGCAGCAGGCTTGGGTCCAATGGACAAGCGAATAAACACGGGGCCTGGCAAGAGCAGGGCTTTAACGGACATTGATGACAATGTAACACCATTTCCCATATTTTCGTGTCGATGGGCGACGCTGCATGTATATGTATTTGTATAAGACTACAGCTTTGGTCATGTGGAATTCGCAGCGTCTGACTCAGTATATAGACTTATGGTTGCGACGGCATCCGCAAGATTATATTGAAGGAGATGATTGTACTTTATTGTATCATCTTCTACGGAATATCCTCATTTCGTAATTCCCGTGTCTTATGATATCGCTGGTATATGTTCCCTAAACCGGATACTTGAACTAAACTCTTAAACCAAGAACTAGGCGGCCGTTGTAGAGAATACTTGTACGTTATGACGATGGTCGATCACGCACCCGGTCGACCTTGGATAGACCACCATCAAAAGGTATCGTGAAGCGCAGCGTAGAGAGCAGATTCTCAAATGGGGAAAAGCTGCGTTTAATAAACCGTTTAATGTTATCACCACCACGACAAACCAAGCCACACACGCTCACGCGTACATACTGAGTATTGGCCCTCTGTGACTCAATATTTCAAAGTGGCTCGACTTTTGAATGAAGATGAAGGGCTTGGGTAGCATGCGGCGCCAAGACGGGCGGCTCAACGTCGAGGATTTGCCAGAGGGGGAGATCCCGCTGCAACCACAGCAAGCGACGTGGTTTGCTCGGGCGGGGCCTCGACTGTACACCACCTTGTAAAGCTGATCGGTCGAATGAGAAAGCAGAATCTCCACCTTTACACTCTTCACCTGGCTCCAGGTGGGTACTGTATCTAGGCTCTGTAATCTGCATGATCCCTACACATTAAGCAGATGGTCTTATCATTTGACGCGCAGGCCAAGTAAGTTAAACGCCCTGCTTTCTTCAGGGTGCCCAGATGCCAGAAGCTAGCTGAGCAGGTTGTATGGATGGGTGTATGTATGGAGCTTGGCCCGCGCGACTCTCTGACACCGGCGCCATGTCTGATGACGAAGCCTGTGCTTATAGGCTACTATGTAAGTAATGTGAGAGGCGCAAGGCGGATGAGCCAGTCGACCTTCATCTTGAACATTGTGTATCTACCTATGGGTGTCGAAGTTTCCTGTACGGGTGATTCAGTACCTTTAACAACTAGATGACGGACCTCTGAGATGAGTGTCTATGTCAACTGCTATATGACAATGCCCAAAAAGAAAGCAAGAATCGAATACCGTAACCAATCAGAGGAATGCCATGTTCGTCTCCTGATACCCTCTGTGTCAACTCTGTGTACTATCTTTCCCAATCGCAGACAAACAGAGTTGCGAACTATGATTTAATGTGTTCATGCACCAAGTGTAATGGGTCTACACAGAAGCAAGATAGGCGAAGGCCTACATACATATATGTCCGACTGCTTGTGTTCGCATTCGTACAAGTAAGTATAAGTATGCTAGGAAGGGAAAGCCAAGGCGAAACGCTGTGTGATGATTGATGGACTGGTAGATTGACTGCTTTTCAATTGGTTTATATATTACTAGGTGCTACTGCGAAACATTGTCTCAGTCATGTGTCTATTCAGATGGTACACTGCGGTAGTACGAAGCTGAAGATCGGTAACATCATAGATATACGTAGGCCTTCTTCCACTTACTTGCCTATTTGAGAAAATGAGCACAGCAAGCACGAAAGTCTATCCATCCACTTGAACGGTCAACATGAACGCAAGGAAAAAAAAAAAAAAAAAAAAAAAAAAAAAAGTTTGCCTGCTACCGCCTTGCCGCCTCTTTCGCAGCGCCAGTGATTGGATGGCAGAGAGGCAAATTTGCTGCACTCGTACGGACATATCACGGGCAAATTAGACTAAGATACCGGACTAATTTGTTTCTATTTTTGTCGTGTTTGTCCTCCCTTACCGTTTTATCGCCTTACCCTCCCGGAAGCGCGATGTTTCCGTAGCTATTTAGATTAATTAACCCTTGGCATCACACTAGCACACACCAAGGGTCAACGGCCTAATTTAGCCCGCCATCTAGAGAATGCTAATTGGACCTTGGACCCTTGTTGTTGGTCAGCAAACTTGATTGATCTGTGCGCATCGTCTTTTTCCTCCTCGCTGCTTTTCTCTCATCTGACTTCTAGATACAAGATACTGCAGTGTAGGTAGGTAGATAGCCATGGCCACCGTTATTGGGTATGATTATTTCCTGGTAACACCGCCGTCGGGAAGTTGAATTTCCGGTCTATTTTTTCCTCCAGCTTTATATTTTCCGAACTGACGAACACGCTGATGACTGATGTCGCCAGCCCTCGTATTGCGCACACCTGCTCATACACAGCCATCATAACATAGGCGATTAACTAAGACTGCTGTCGTCAGAAGCAATCCCCAATCCCCAACCTCTTCTTTCCCGTCAGCCCGCTACGGATCTTGGGAATGTAGATTAGATACAGTACGCAAGAATCGCTTGCCGCTGCAATCCGTAAGCTGCAATGATCTGCCTACCAATCTCGATAATGATACCGCAAGGTAGCAGCTGCCGTACTTACCTAGGTGGTATCTACACATGGATCCCCATCTCTGGCCAGCTCTACCTAGGTAGCTTCCAAGAATCGGCACAAGGGTCTCTGGTGTTTGCTAGCCACGGCGCTTGTGCTGGGCGACTCGGCCAATCGCAGACCACGACGGCCATCTACCCCATGCCAAGCTACCTGGACAGCTCTCTAGCTGCAGATCGAGCGAGCAGAGAGACCCTTGTAGCGTAGCATCCATGCTGGGTCATCTCCACCCCGTCCGACCTCCTCCGGGAATCTGGTGGTCGTGCTTCTTCCTGTGTTCCCTGCCGCCTGCAACCAGCATCTTGTTTGTATCCATAGTAGGGCGGCTAAGCTCTTGGTTTCTGGCGGGAGCCTCTTACTTACTGTCGGGCTTGTCAGCCGATAACAACGTTAGCCATTCCCCTTCCAGCAAAGCCCCAATCGAGGAACACCAAACTGCATCTTCTCGTGGCACCTAATTTAGTTCTCCCGCCAGTCTGCACCGAGCGTAGCTCCCATGCTGAGTACACGAGATCATGTCCACCGCCTCTGCCGCCCGGGATGGACGGCAGCGGCCAGGGTGATGTTGATGCTACGGTGGGAAGGTAGAGGTAGGTATCTGTCTGTAGTCTTGCCGCTCTCGTTATATTAAAGAGAGACGGCTACACTCGATCTTGACCGACGAACCTCTTCTTGTTCCACCACCCGCGTAAACAGCCTCATTCTTATACCTCTGGGGGATCATTTCCTTTTTCTCACTTTTCTTTCCTACTTCTCTTTTCCTTTCGGATTACTCTTCTTCTTCAAACCAATTATTTTCCTATTTTCCTCCCTTGTCCTATTTTCGATTCTTATCTTCTGGGAAACGGGTATTATCTGATAATTGGGTTTGGTGGTTTTTCCTTCAAAACATTTCCTCGGCCAACAAGTATATACATAGTATAGATATCTTATCTTATCTATACTATAACGACGAGAAAAGGGAACCGGTCAAAGGGAAATAACAGTTCAATTTTCTCCGGACCATTCTTCAATACTTCATACTTCTACCTTTATTCATCTTCGCTTCGGCTCCATAATCAACATGTACGGCTCAACAATACTCGCCACCTTCCTGGGTGCTTCGACCGTCTTCGCCGCGCCAACTTGGCCACTGCTCAACTCGGGCCTCGCCAACACCGCAGCACGTGAGAGCGTATCAGACTATTTCAACTTGTTGGCACAGAAGATCGACATTGCCAAGCTGGCCAGCGCCATACCTGCCTGCGACGTCTCCAAGGCTTCGATACCAACCCGTACGTTAATATAAGAAAAATCTCACTTACACGGAATGCACAGTCCTGACTAACACTTGTACCCAGTATCCGCTAGCCCTCTTCCCACACCAGAGGCAGGGCTCGTAGTAAAGCACGTAGCCATAGGCCGTGGCACGCAAAACTACACCTGTGACGCCAGCAAGCCCACGGCAGCTCCCACGGCCGTCGGCGCCGTAGCCACGCTCTTCAACGCCTCGTGCATAGCAGCCACCTACCCGGACCTGCTCCATGCTCTGCCCAAGCTCGCCCTCCAATTCGACCTGCCCTTCAGCACATCTGACGCCGACGAGAAGAAGATGGGTCCCACGGAGCTCCTCGTCTCGGGCAAGCACTTCTTCACCAACTCGACGACACCCTTCTTCAACCTCGACACGTCCCGCGCGCAGATCGGCGAGGCCCCCTGCTCCAAGCTCAACGCCTCGGCTGCCCCCGCGGACGCCCCCAAAGGCCGCCAGGGCGAGATCGCCGTTCCTTGGCTGCGTCTCGCTGCCAATCCTGACGCCACGCGCGGACTACAACAGGTCTTCCGCGTCGAGACGGCTGGTGGCAGCTCGCCTGCTACGTGCGAAGGCCAGCCTGCTACATTCCAAGTAGAATACGCTGCCGAGTAAGTTGCCTATCATCATACATCGTCCCAAGAAGCAGTGAAAGAGAGCTAACTCTCATAACAACAGATACTGGTTCTACGGCTCTCCCTAAAGCATCCAGAACGCAAATGCAATGGGAGAACATTGAGATGAGATGATGTGACGAGACTAGGATAGAATGTATATATGTAGCTCGCATACCGAGGGTACTTACCTGCGTACCTAACTCGGGAATGTGCAATAATGGTAACAAGGGGAGCAAAAAGGTGTTACATCACCGGTCCCGCCCGTGGACTTATTACCTACTAGTCACGACATGAATGGGAATGGGAACGGGAATGGGATGGGATTGGTAACTGAGGGAAAGGAAAGTCAACCCATCCAAGGATGCGGGAAGGGGAAGGGAGAGCAGAGAGGGACAGATAAGGCGTTGTGCGGATGATTTTTTTATACTTGCTTTTTATTGATTCCCCTTCGACGAATATACTTTCTCTATTTCCCCCCAAATTTGCCGCACGAGCGTATTCCGTCACTATCCGATATGTGCCTATTACTGTAGTGTGAGAACGTTCAGTGCGTAGCTAGGATACCTTACTCGTGTCTAAAGTGTGCGGGACTCTTACGCTTGGCTTTCTATTGGCTGTTTGAGTAAACACACAATAATAGGCATCTGCACGTTGAGGCAACAGTCGAACAATATACACCAAGCAAGCCTCGTGCCTCCTATAAAAAGATACGAGACTATAACAGCAACCAACAGAGCAAAGTAAGGTAGTGGAGCCTGAGCACAATCAAGCCAAACGTCTTTCTAGGAAAGCAGATTCTTTCATCCCACTTGCAAAGCAAAGCATCACGAATTCGGAGCATTAAGGGGGCGATCCCTTTCTTAGTCCATTCACCGCATTCTATGTGACATGATCTGTCAGTTCCTAGGTTCTTTGGCCCAATCAATCAGCTCAAGCGAAAATGACATACAGGGCCAACAGAGAAAGGACAGACAGCCCACTCCCCCCAAAAAGTCCTATCGTAAGCCACTTTTCATCATCCCCCCATCTCAACATCATCACCACCGCCCCCCTTCCGCTTATTCTCGAGGCGCTGCCTAGTCTTCGTCTTCGCTTCCTCCACCCATTCCTCATACGCCGCATCCCCACCCTCAGCAAGCTTATCCTCGACAACGGCCTTCAGCACCGCGCCCGCGAAACCCACGAAGTTATGCCTCCGTAGGGCGTTCTCGAACTGCCAGTCGCGCCTCTTCTGCTCCTCGCGCTCGAGGGCCTCCTGATCCCCGATCTCGCGCGCCCGCACCCGCAGGTCGCGCACCATGGCCATGAGATTGAACCGAATCTCCGACCTTGTCGTAGCGCGCGATGCGGCGCTGCAGCACCTCATGACTTTCGTCGGGAACTCGTCGGCAGAGCAGGTGCCGTGGCTGATGGGTGCGGGCTGCAGGCCGTCGAGTTCGTACAGCGTGCCGTTGATGGGCGTGTATGCGATGAAGTGGAACGCGTCCTCGGCTTCGCCGCTCGTGCGCTGCGTCTCGTCCACGAAGGGACTGCTCTTGGCGAAGCTGTTGTGCACATCGCGGATCAGCTCGCTGTTGCTGAGGGCCTCGCCGCGGAACTCGGGCGGTAGCACCATTGTGAAGTCGCGGAACTCGCGCAGCGGCTTGCCGATATCGATGCCGCTGGCACCCTCCTCGCTGCTACCGCTGCCCTCTCTATCTTTGTTAAGGAGCACCGACAGCAGCGCAGCGTGCCGCATGCGTTCTGGATCGTTTGCGCTGCGAAGAAGATTCGCTCCGCCGCTTCGTGGTCAAACGTGCCGTCGAGCGGCTTGCCTGTCGCCGCATAGGGAACGTCTGTGGGGTATTTGAAGAGGAATATGACGCCGTACACGGGGTGCAGCTCGGCGAGCACCTCGGGCTCTAAGGTGAGCAGCTCCTCGAACTGTACATCTTTGGCGCCAAGATTGTTTAGGAGGAATGTGAAGACGCCCTACGTCCGGGGATTTGGTCAGTCTATCTACAACAACGTGTTACCGGCTAGAACGGTGTATTCGAGAACGGTCGGCATACCGCGTCTGACTCGACTGTGGCCAGGTGATTAGCGTTTCGATCTATCCATGTTGCGATACCTTGGCTGCTGCTCACTGGTATTCCAACCACCACTCATCTTTCTCTCTCAAGCCTGCTGAATCACAAGTCACCCTTGTTACGGAGCTTGATGATTGACAGGTGGCAGTGTGAGAGCGCAGATAGAGGGTTTCTCTGCAGTTGTATTGGGCGCGAAGACAACCTTAACTCAATTCGTTCGACGTGGTTCTGAAGATTAGTGACCTTAGTTTATCAAGCTTAGCTATCGCGCCGGTGATGTCAAGGCCTTAGATACATAATGTAGGTACTTAGGTAAGTACGTAGTTCGGTAGCTGCTTCGAGTACCTACCTTACCCCCACGCCAATCTAAACTGGTGTGCTGCAGGTGTCCAAGCATAGCGCGATAAGATAAGAAAATCATCGACAATGACGCTTTTGGTGCATACAAATCAAAACAGCCACGTGAGATTAAGATGGATGGCGTTTCCACGCTTTCAGGTGAATTTCGCTAGATGCCAGGTTACATCTTTTGGACACTACATTACTCTAGGAGCTACCTTTGTCCCCTCACAAGCCAAGTCAAAGCTCTGTCCTCTGATATTTGATAAATATGCCACGCTGGACTTCAACTAATTGTGGCCCTCATCTATCCCAGCTCCTTTTTTTTGGTTCCTCATTTCCCCTGACATGATGTATTAACACCGGCAACAACAAGATCCATTTTCTTTTCTCGCGACAAATACCACCACACATTCATTATTGTATCATGCAACGGATACTTCACCTCAATCTATCTTACCCATCTTTCTAGTCGAGGGAAGGCAGATCGTAGTCGATATGGCGACCATGAGGTTGAGGTCGGCTCGAGAAAACCTGTATAGGTTTGCCTTCAGCTGACCCGCTGCGTGACCCATGATTGATAGTGCTGTCGCAATCGGCCAGCTCTATGCCATCCTTTCGGACCACTTCAGCGGGATGGTCACCGAACAGCTTGCGACGAAGGAATCGTGCCCAGCCCGGCATATCACGCCTTCCGAAACCAAAGCTGTACACTTCTTTTGAATGCCAGTTTGCTGGCGTGACTTTCCCACTTGTAAACTTGACTACAACCCAGATCATAGTGTTGAGAACAATGTATACCATCATACCACTAAAGAGCACTTGTTAGTAATCATCAAGTTGACTGTGCTATGCAACTTACGCAATAAGACCATAAGCGACACTGTAGCTGAATGGCATGAATGCAAGGGTTACAAATGATGGAACGGCGTCGCCAATGTATTGCCAATTGATGTTAGTCACTTGACGGATCATGAGGCAGCCAACCTAGATTGAAGTTCAGCATCAGCTCTGTATTATACATGGTAACGTCGACTCACTAGAATGAGCGTCGAGCCTGTAGCCCAGGGCGGAATTGATGCCAGGATCGGTGCAAAAAACAGACTGATGAGAAAGCAGAATCCAGTGGAAACCGCAGTCAGTCCGGTGCGTCCACCTTCTGCAATCCCAGCACCACTTTCAATGAACGCGGTGACCGGCGAGCAGCCAAACAAGGAGCCGATTGAGATACATGCTGCATCAGTACAATAGGCAATGGTTGAGCGGGGGAAATCACCATCATCCTCAACTACACCACAAAACTTGGCCATAGAATAGAGTGTTGCTGTACAGTCGATGATGTCAACATAGAGGAATGTGACAAGGGCAAGTGCAAACTGAGCACCACTTGTCCCCTGAAGATTCCAATCTTGTACTGCTAATGTTGTCTGAATCGGATGGAACGCAACAACCTGTCGGAAAAATTCGTAGCGGTTGTCGCCCTCAGTTGTGTATGGGAAGTATGTGAAAGATGTGTCCCGACTAGAGTCCGTCAGCAACAGCTTTAAAGGTACACAATAAGGCATACTGACGGCCAGGAAAGGATGGAAACCAATCCAATGCCAATGATGATGGCGCTTTTGACTTTGAATGCCATCAAGAAGGCCACCAGAATGCCCCCAACAAATATTCCAATCCACATCTACCAGGTGTAAGCTTCTTCAATGACGAATGCTATTAGAATAGCTTTAGACATACCGCAGGATTGGCCATAATCTTGCCACTACATTCAGCGCTACTATCCAGCATTTCAGGAGGACAGCCGCCAATTGCTAACGGTGTCGTGAAGCCTCCAGTAATCGCGCCAATGCCAGCAGAATAGGAGAGGCCAATCTCAGTGAGGAAAAGTCCAATACCAACACCAGAGGCGGTTTTGATAGTGGCTGGTATCATACGGACTAGCCATTGCCGCATTCCAGTGAGCGCCAGAAACATGAAGATAAACCCCTCAACAAAGATGGCAGTCAGCGCAATACGATATGGTATAGGTCCCGAACCGCGCCAGCCAACGACTTGGTATGTGAAGTATGCATTAAGCCCCATGCCTGGTCTGAAGCAAGTTAGATGAGGACTAAGATTTGCCACAGTCCTTTAAATGGAGATGTAACACACTAACCCAAGAGCGACAGGAAGATTTGTGAAGAATCCGAACATGATGCTTGAGAGGCCAGCCAAAGCTGCCGTTGCCGTGATTAGGTCGCGCTTCAAATCTATGGATATAACCGTTAGACATAATCCAATTAATCCGATTAATCCGAAGAAAACTATAATCATCTTTTAATCGTCCAAGGACTCACTTGTTTGACACATGGACATAGACACATCTCCTGGGCAGCCTGGTTGGGTACCCTCTGGACATTCGCAGGTACCTCCAGAGTCGGAAAGTATTGCTGACTAGACCTAGAATTAGACACCAGCGACCTATCCCTTGAAGAGTATTACTCACATTCACGGCAATGATGTATGCCATTGTTGCAAACGTGGTCAAACCGGCCCGAACTTCTCTAAAGAAAGTAGCCCCTCGAATGGATTTCGGCTGTTCGTGGTTAACATAGGAAGGATGAGGGATGTAGTGCCAGAGATGCAAATTGGTCTCATCATTGTTACATCAGGGATATTTGGATGCGTTCCTTGAGATGTCTTTAGGGGCATCTTGGGATACTGTCCAAGGCAGTGGGAATAGCAACTTACATGGCCCGAACCATCAAGGCGGAAGACCCGACCAAAGGTGGATCGGTTGATCCTCTGATCCAGGGCAGAGACTTTCTCTGTGAACTGCTCAAAGGCATGGTGAACCGAGGCGAAATGAGGCATCTTGACTGCTGAATCAAATCCGCAGCTGAGCTCGACAGGATGGCAATGATTATTGAAGATTAACTCTGGGTATAACTGTGCATTTAGAGGGGTAAAAGAGCATATGTTGAACGTTGGTGGTGAAGAACAGCTTGAATTCAGACACAAGAAATGACGACCGCTTTTGACTAAGAGATCGCGACTTTGGCCGTCTGTCCTGGAGTGACAATTGGTATTTAGGGTACCAAACCCTCAGAGCCGTCAGCACAGAGGCCAACCGAAACACCTAAAACGAATGTAGGAAATATAACGGCGTGCAAGGCAAGATTGGTGGATTGAGATCAAAATCAGAACAACATAAATAAGGCCAAAGTCGATGTGAAGACAAAGACAGAGGAGAATTGAATATGGTGGCAGTGAGGGGGGAAAGAGTGTGAGAGTGATAGTTGAAGTACAGAATATGCAAAGGCATAAAAAGGTAAAGGGGTGAGGGTATGGCCTTCGAGGTAGGTCAGTACGGCAGGCCAATAGGTAAGTAGATAATAGAAAGGTGAAGTGAAGAGATGGATGGCAGATGCACCCTGTGGCGGGTGAGAAGAAAGGACGTTGAAAGACAATTGATGTATCCCAGGTGAGGACAAGATCGAAATTAGAGGTGACACGGACCAATAATAGAATTGCACAGTGGACGTGAAGAGGGCATATAGGCTGTACCTACTAACCTGAGTCCAGGCCACTGGAGTACCAGATCACTGGGAACAAGTGGGATAGCAGAAATAGGGGCAATGCAGAAAGAAGAGGCAGATCAATGCACGCGTGGGCATGCATGTGAGATGCCCTTAGGTACCCATCTAAGTGCTCACGGAGAGGGTAGGAGAGGTAGGGAGGGGGAAATGCTCTGCAAGGGGAAAAAGACGTTTTGGCGCCTTTTGAGTGATCACATACACAATTGAGAAGGAGCGTTGGCTGCGATTGAGCTCGTAGTACCTAATGGAAGGCACTTGCAATGTCTACCTTAGTCTATGCCAGTCTTCTATGGTCTTGATGTACTGCGAGCAGAGAAGAGTAGGTAATAGGTACAAGGGGTAGTACTTGCCTATATGTACATAGATCTGTACCTACCTCGGTAGGTACTGGGATACATGCACTGTATTCAGCCTTGACCATTCATTGGCACCTGCTTCCCGGGGATTCAAGGATCCATGGTGTTTCTGTGTTGTTGTTGTTGTTGTTGTTGTTGTTGTTTTTCCATTTCCCTTTTGGTAGCTGTTTGTACTGTTATTAGAGGTATGTATTAATAGAGATAACAAGGAAAGTGTTAGATGTTTAATTCTTTGACCGTTATCTTGGTAAAAACTTAAAACTAAGCAGCCAGTTTCTAGATGCTCTGCTTATGATTTATACTACTACTTTCTGCATTTACTCTTGGTTGTGATCCATGTATTTAGGCGGCTTTATGCAGATGATATATTTGTTGCCCTGTTGACCGGCATTAGGGATGCATTGCTCTTTTGAAAATATGGCAACCCTTCACGATATACAGCCACCAGCGATCCGTGTAGGTAAAGGGGCTCTTCCGCATTTCAGATGGACCTGCAGCTACCTCGTGCTGAGCTGTGGACAACAGCAAGGGGGCGCTGATATTTTCCTTCAAGACGCGCTAAGTGTGCCACGTTGTTGGAAGAGACAGGGGTGATTTTGGGATGAGTGGCCAAAATCGACGCAAGGGGTTTGCTTGAACGATCTCCTGCTGGATCACTCTCCTTACAACTGGGAATTGACTGATATAGGATGCCAAGAAGCCGGCGCCAAAGACACATCCATGTACGACAACCAGTTCCAGGCCTCGTCTCAAGCAAGGCATACCTTGCCTTCACCTTAGGTAGTTCGTATCAGACCCTCAGAGATCTTACAACGATCTTTTCTTTTTCTTCATTTAAAGGGGTCTACAACGATCGTGGATAAGCATTACAGCAGTACCCTAGATAGTGGGTCTTCGTGACTACCTACAGTAGGTAGTATTGTATACAAAAGAATTGTCCGTGCTGTACTCTATGCAAACCACCGAATCCCCTGCAGGTGTCCGGTAGACCACGACATGCGTACCCGCAGCCTTGGATCTCTCCAGTTTGCTATGTTACCAGAACATCCAACTACCGACCCCACAGTCACTTTACGGTCATATACCCTCAACCTCCAGGCCACTAATCTTGTTGTTAAGCTACATATCGAGGGGAGTCACGAGTCTACTGTGGGTTCAAGACAAAAGGAGATATAGAGCCGAGGTGGACGCAAACATGCAAGCTGCCAGACTAGGTGTCTTGGCTTGTCCTACATCGCTGTGAGCTGCGAACCAATACATACTCCGTCATAGCTGCGGTCGAAGTCTAGACAATGGACGAAATGCAAGACATGCGGGAAATTTGGCCAATTGCCGAGATCTTGGTATTACTGAGGAGACAGTTCGCGAGATACGAAGCGGGGCCTGAGGACGGCACACTCATGCTATCATGTGTTCTCTGTACCATTTGAGACGTGTATGCTGTGGCTGTCTTACCTGAAGGATTTTATTGCCATGGTGATGATGCAGTCTTCGCTTAAGATCCAGTCAACCGGTGACTGCCTTCAGAAACAGAGCCGGATCTGTCAGACAGGCGAAATTGAGTATGTGAGTTGCATGAGACTTCTAGGGGCCAGAATACAGTTATGGTAGGTTATGCAGGGCTGTGCAGTTAATACAATCGCGTTGCTGATTCCGGGTCGTTATAGGATTAGATCACCAAGTCACTAACTGTTTACTATAAGAGAGGAGGGAAAAAGGCAAAGAAATTTAGCTAGAGAGAAGTACGTTGGCTTTTAGCACACGAATCAGTTAAACTGGGTCAGCTTGGGGTGTCACCAAACTTTCAACATGATGATGATGGTTCATATACCACGAGTGTTCGATACTTGCTTAAGGCTTGCGAACTAATTTCTAGGCGAGTGACTTGGAATTAGTACTTCGCAATGATAGCAAGAGTCTGTTGTAAATAAATCTGACCATAAGCCCACGCCCACTTCGATGGATACCTATTTTCGGTACGAAAACAGCCATGAAGCGACAATCAAATACCTACGAGATAGCGAGTAGCTTATGGGTATCGATGAACAAAAATCTTCCCCGAATCATTACATACATGACAGCTTGGAAACTTGATATTACTGAATTTCGTGAATGCAGAAAGACCGACTGTACGATAGCATGGCGTTGGTGCTCGTGGAAGCAACGAGGCGTTTTATAGAAACGCTCGCGGAAAACCTTGACACAGAGTATGGCTCGCTATCCGCTAATTAGGCATATGCAAGGTAGTTTGATGTCGTAGTTTAAAACACCGAACGGTCGTTGCCGAAACCGTTGGGTCACTGAGAATCCACAATGAGGGGGGTCAAACACAATAGGTAGGTAGGTATGCAGATAAGCCTCGGGTCCAGACAGTGCTTGAAGAAAAATTGCATAGCTCGACGTTAGAATATGCAGAATCATGCTCCCCTCATGAGTCAAACCAGCTTGACGAGGCCGTCGCTGTTTTTGTCCTTGAATCGAAGCATTGTCGTGTCATGTAATACATCTGTGGTAGATAACACAGTCTGCCTTCCGGGTTGCAACAACGTTAGTGACCGGAAGGTGTCGTAAGATCTGGGGCCCATATTCGATAGGTCTTTTGGGCCACGAGTATGAGCAATCTTGAGCAAACTTTGGACTCGGCGATCTGCGCAGCACAAAGTCGGCTATAGTTCACAATCACATCGGGCATTCATAATAGAATATCCTCGGCATGTTCCTTCAAATTTGAATATGAACACTACTCTCGAAACTGAGGTAAAAAGCTTTTGTCAGTGCATCTTATCAGCTATTACAGCAGATCATAGAGCACGTTATTTGACCCTCCCATGATGGCTGTCGATCCCGTGCTCTGTCTACATCAATGTCATGGAGTGGCGGTGGTTTGACAAGACTTACCAAGATATTCGTTCTGTTACTAACACCTGCTGTCATGTACAAAGTCTGGGGTGTTCTATCCACCTGAGCTTGTTACCCATACGGGAAATTTATAGCCTACCACTTTTACCGGATAGGTAACACATCAATTGACAATTCCCCTTTCGGGAAGTGGTACAAGGGCAAGGGGCGGAGCTAGAGAGGGGAGCATGGTACTTCTAAGGAGACAAGGTATACACAGCTTCCTATCAACTTATTTTACACAGTATATACCAGGTACTAGGCAGCTATTTTCTTACGATATTTCTCAATCCTTCTGGACTTTCAATATGTGTACTCAATTGCTAGGTCGGGTGTAGGTAGTGCGTCTGGAGATACCTTGGTACATACTACATAGGTACATGTTTACGTTTACGATTGTAAGTGCAAGACCCAATGGGAGTACATGGGCACATTTCCATGCGGGTGGATGATTGTACGGGGCAGATCTTGGGCAACAAAGCGATCTGTGCCTTCTGTGAGGTGAGGTGAGGTGACGGTAAAGACTCGCAGAGCCCCCGATCGATTCGAAACAACTGCCAAACAATTCGTTTGCGCGATTTGGCAGTTTAACGGCCATGTGGCATGTGCTCGGCGCCTCTTTCTATCCGAACAATTGCCCGCGATAGTGGGTACCTTGTGTGGTTGGGTAAGTACATGCACCTAGGTCCCCATATGTGTGTGTGTAGCTGCACCTGATACTGAAGGGGTACATACAGGGGATGTACCTCCTTTCCTTTCTACGTACCCATAGTAGAGGCACACCATCCCGTTGAGCCACGGCACCATTAAGAGAAGAGAAAGAGACAACCAAGACGGGCAGTTGCTGTTGCGTTGTGTGCGAGCGTCGAATGTGACTTCCTGCAAGCTGCCTCCGTGTGCGAAATCGGGGTTGGTCCAGCTTCAGATGCGTTTCACCGAAACTCTTGTTCTCTATTGTTTGTCTCGTCATCGTGTCATCCCCGGAGGCTTCTGTTGTACTCGTTGTGATTACTCTCCTCCAACATACACATCCACCTCTGCCTTTGTCTGTGGTCACCTCTGATCACCTTCGCGATCCCCTGTCATCTCTCACTATAGTTGCGCCTTAATTATCGAGATCTTTTCCAGAACACTGTCAAGTTTGTAAGAGACGACGAACACGGGTGCACTGGCCCATGCCGCAAGTCACTTCCAGTATTCTTATTTCTGAGATAATTGTGGTTACTTCTCGGCGCCCAACAATCCGCCCTAGCACTTTTCAGTCGAAGACCATCTCCCCGTGTCAGCTACACCAGCCTCTTCGGCCCGCATTAGCTAGTAACGGTGTAACACAAGATACCCTGGCACCAGCAACATCAATCGTGTTCCCTAGTTCGACGCAAGGCATGGCATAAATGTACGAGAACGCCAACATTTCATCCAGGGCTGCTGAGCTTGACTAACCGCGTGTGCTCCACCTACAGATCGTTATATATCTTCCTGCTCACCATCCTCCGTTAGTCTTACAGACGCTTGAGAAGTACATATACAGTCACATTCAACTGCAATCCACCAACATGTTCGACGTTATATGGACCGATCCTAACGTGGAGCGCATGGGGCAGCGGATGTTGAGAAAGGAACAAGAGGCAAAAGAGAAAGAGAAGAGAAGGGCTGAGAGTGTTCGTCAATCCGTGTCAACAAGCAGCTCGTCCGCCAGTAGCGAGCGAGGTTTCAGCTTATTTTCCGGAAAACTTAAGAAGAAGAAGAGCTCCACGCCTTCAGAAGGAAAGACAAATCCCTATACAGTCAGCTACGAAGAATCGGAGTGTGGTAGTACACCGAAGACACATCGAAGCTCAATGTACGGAGCTAAATCAGTGGCCGCTAGTCACGACGCACCTGAAGTCACATCCAAGCCTTCTGGGGGCACGCCTCTACCGGCACAGTCTCCGCCTGAGCTCGAAGCACGCAGCTCACCGATATCACAGGGTGAGAACCATTGCTCTGCTTTCCATTCACCGGACCTCTAACTTATAAACACGCCAGACCCCGCTCTCTCCAAATGGGCTCGTCAAGCAGCCGTCGCAACGGGTGTGTTTGAAGAAATCGTAGCAAAGGCGACCGATTCAGAAGTCACGACAGAAGATTATGTGCAAAGACTTGGTCCATCTTCTTTCGTCACTCGAACTATCGAGACTACTGTGTCACCACGCACCGAAGCAGATATCGACGAAACGCTCACCGAAACTCATATATTCTCAGATGGGATTAAGATTGAGACTCCACCTTTACCGGACGTTCCCGAAGAAACGTAGGTGATCACAACTTGGCGTGAATAAGCAGTTGCTGACGATGATTGTTTCGTAGGACCCCGCAAGCATGCGACGAACTCAAGTCTTTCCCACCTCCCAATAACTTCCCTCACACTCCACCACCTATTGATAATCGCAACAATAAAACTACGTCTTCTCCAACCTGCAGGGGCCGTCGTCGTTTAGGTGACCCGGAAGCGTGGAAGCCACCGCATGAGTGGGATTGCACCCCAACTAAGCAAAGCACTGCAAGTGCGATTAGTGAACGCCTGCAGACAACAGCGACCACCTCAGAAGCGATCTATTCTGTAGTACCAGCGCTTCCGGTAATACAGAGGGAACTTCGAATGATGGCAGCAGCCAGCTCAGAACTAATGCTAGCCAACTTAAAGTCAAGTATGGGAGAAGCCACAGATGCAACGGTATACAAAGAGCTCGAGATGACTAAGAAACGTTGGATGTTTTCTGCGCTACACCGACAGGATGGGTACGCGCAATTGATGGACCGTCCGAATGAGCGTCCGGAACATGCACCTATACCCAAGCGAGGCAGAATTCTAGCACTTTATGAGACCCCTAGTAAGTCTTCTCAGAGTTCAGGATTCCGGGTGGGGAATAAAAGAAAGAAAGCTGACATATCTGCAGCATCAGCTTCGTTTCTCGCGGCTTTGTATCCAACAGTTCCAATGACTCACCTCTCGCCTCGACCTTTGTCGCCTAATTCCTTCCCCAATGTCCATCCGTTGCTAGTGCCATCAATTTCTGTTTCCGCGAGCTCCAGGGCTCTTCCGCCCCAGATATATTCTGCGGTAACCTGTTTGGCAATGCCTACCTTATTTCCATCGACAGATATACCGCCATTGCTCCGCCATATCAATAGATGTCTAGCCCCCGGGGGTTCTCTGCACCTCACTATCATTGACCCGCAGCCTGTCTCATCCTCGATGGGTCCGAAACTAAGGCAGTGGCTGTTCACTAATCTTTTAGTAAACTTAGAACAAGCCTTTCGTACCACGTGGCCAAGTGAAACCTTTCCGGCCTGGCTCGCAGTGGGGCGTCTCCGCGGGAAGGGTAGTACTATTGCAACTAAAACCATTCAAGCCATCCCAATTATTCCCAAAAACCCTAGCAAAGAAGACCTCAAGTCGGAACTTCGCTGCTTGTCAAACAGAATGCTGTGGCAAGAAATCTGGGGTGGGTTTGTTCAGGCATCCCAATGGTGGTGGGAAGATAAGGAGATAGTAGAGGAGTGTGTGAGTCTAGGCACACACTGGCAGTGCTCTCACATCATCGCTGTGAAAGAAGATCCCATTAAGAGTTCAGGTTATATTCACTAGGAAGTAAAATGGGTTACTGGTCATAATTTCGAATCATATCGAACGGTGCTCGGGCGACATCGTAATTATCGCACTCAGGTAGATCCGCCGGAGCAGGCCAACCTAAGTCCGGTAATTATTATATATATAGGAACTAGCTTCGCAAGTTCCCTTACACTTAACATAAAAGATAAAGCTTTTAATACTATTAGTGTATAATCCCTTATATAGGCGGATAGGCCGTAGGCTTACCGCACTACGAAAGTTATAAGCCTAGTTTGCCTAACTAAATACATATAAATATTAGAGATTACCCTAACTAGTATTAAAAGCTTTTACTTTTTTTCTACTTTTATTATTTAAACCTTAAAAATATATAAAGATTAATCTAATACTATTTTACTTAATTATAATAACTTTTAATAAAGTAAATAATATTATTTTTATTAAAACCTAGCTTATTTTATAATAAAACTAAATATAATAGCTTATATAACTAGAATTTAAAGTAAATATATAAAGGCTTTAAAATTTAGTAAACCTAAGTATTTTAAAAAACCTATAAATACTAAACTAAATACCTTTAAAGCTTATTAAAATATAAATAGAAGCTTTTTTAAAAAGAAGTTTAAAATAGTAAAACTTATAAAAAATAGATTATATAATACTTAAAAATATAATCTATATATATATATAATATAAGTATATAAGCTTTAAGTTTAATTACTATATAGCTTTTT